>JAOUZG010017696.1:2929864-2950329 GCA_026289955.1 Argiope argentata | reverse complement strand
TATATAATGCCAAATATGCCTCTCTCTCTTATATAACAAATTTGTAAATTTCTATCAAATGTTGAAATTAGCTCAGAAGGATTCCGCCGGAACGAATATAAGTTAATGAAATAATTACGAAATGTAGAAAGCTAGATGGATGAAATTTGGTACACAGATTTAACATCTAAAATGTATATGTCCTTCAAATTTAGAATTAAATCCGTAATTGAACTTTCAGATGCTCGCAAATGCGCTAATCCAAACGAATGACGTCTCTCTACATAACTGAAATTTAGTGCATGATCTTGTAATTGTAGTTGTAATTATGCGTGAAATTTTGGTTCCAATTGGTCAGAAAACCTATTTCGAAAACACGAATTGATTTTTCTTGTGCTTGTGTATTGATCGTATTCCAGGGTTTAATCGCCGAAGATCGATTGTTGCAAAGCTGTTTCGTAATTAATGCTCTCCAACTGCATGTGGTGGATAGTGTATTTATTACAGAGTATAATTGAACGTTTTTGGGACATTGCTATCGCTCTTTTGTAAGTTGGTTTTCTAAACGATTAGCATCAATTTATAAATCAATCTCCCTCAACTTCATACTTACTGACCTGAAAAAGCAGAATTACCCAATCGGAAACAAATATCAATTTTGTCTCGGAAAAAGTAAGCAAAATGTAAAGAATGAATCATTTTTATTTCCTCAGTCTAGTTAGGAACACTCTGGGCAAGAAAACGTTGCCTAAAAATATTCATCTGTAAATCTTTCTTCTCTGTTTACTTCTGCAGCTCTCTACCCTTACACGCAACAATAAATTTACACGCTATTTTCCTTTTTGTTTTATGGCAACACGGCACCTTCTCCCACTAACCGAGAAATGAATGGATTGTTCTGACTAAAAGACCATTTTTCGTGAGTTGAAGAGTTTTTTTGCTGCTTTGCTCTCAATTGTGGAAGGATTCTATTACTTTCGTGGAAAAAATACTAATGAGAAGTAGTTCAAACTATTATTCAATGCTTAAAATATTTTTTTTAAATTCATTTTACTCTAAGTAGGTTTTTCTTCTTCGGCGATTACAAAATGTTGCCTTAAGTGGAGATATTGATTGCATCAATAGTTGGAAATGTTCTATTATTTTATTCCATTTTTTTCGAAAAAGGTTTTTACGAAATATTCTTTTTTGACAAATAATAACATATAATAAATAACATGTTTTAGTATAGTATAAAATAAAATCAATATTAATATATAAAATAATTATAATTATTTAATTAACGTATAATATGTTTTTGTTCATTATTAAAAACAGCATATTTATTTATGCCAAAAGCGCACTATAATATAAACTCATTATTAAATTAAATGAATATGTTTTATATTTTAGTTAATTATTAAAAACAATATATTTATCTATTACAAAAGAACATGATTAATATAACTCAATGTTAAATAAATTAAATACTAAAAAATGTGTTTCATATTTTAAAAATTATTAAAAATAACACTTGTGTATGCCAAAAACACATTATAATTTCATTATTAATTTAAAGGGATGAGTTTTATATTTTATTTAATTATTAAACTTAAAAAAAATGTGTTTCATATATTAGTAATTATTAGAAACAGCGTATTGGTCAATCACAAAAGCGCATCATATCTGTAAATTCATTATTAAACTAAAAGAAAGCGTCTTTTTATTAAAATTATCACATTTCTCTATAGCAATAGTGCAATCAGCTCCTTTTAGGTGGGCTACATAAAGACTGATCTGTAATCTCAGGTGCATATTTAGAATATCCCAAGTTCAGTACTGGATTTTATAAATGTTACTTTGGCTGGATACACGATCCTCGTGATGTTAATAAATAAAATCCTCATATTGAATTGGATTAGAGGTTAAAGAGTGCAGAATGTTTAATCAGATTTAGTGAAAAATATTACAACCTGTTCTGTATTGTGTTGCGATGCCTTCAAGTTTTACATATTTCAGTTCTTTTAAATTAGCTGTGTATCATTAAAGTATTAGTCAGAAAAAATCCGTAGCAAGATGTTTGATTTAATGATGCCAGTTTAAATAAAGAAACTGCAACTAAGAAACTACTCGGGTTTAAAATCATTTGTTTAATTTCACATAATCATTATTATTTAAAATTTTTAAAAAAGTATGGGTAAAGATATAATTTTCATAATTTTACGAGATTTAAAAGTAAAATATTTGGAATTAATTTTTATTTCTCAATAATTGTCATTTCATTATTCGTAAGGTATGCTTAATCAACTCTTATTTATCGAAAATTGTATCGAATTTTTGTTATGATGTGAGAAAATGGTGTTTTTTTCGTTAGGGGGCTTTGAATAAGTGAAGACAATGAATAAATGAAGCTCGAAATCGCGTAGGCAATGAATGTGTAAATGGAAATATTCATCAACATTTTTTATTCGCATATATATATATTTACCTGCTTTTACCAGTAATGCATTACTATTGTGTATGCTTCTTTGAAAGCAGATATGTTTTAAAAACGTTGACCCTCTTTTACCTGTATTGCCTTTATTGTTATGTATTTTTCTTTGATAGCAGATGCGTTTTTAAAAGGCTGACGAAGAACTATGACTTCATAGCTGTTATTTCCCCTCAAAATCAGTGGAGCTCAAAACCTTTGTTGACCATCTAGAAAGATTGAAAATGAAAGTTTAAAAATTATATATATATATATATATATAATTTTTAAACTTTCATTTTCAATCTTTCTAGATGGTCAACAAAGGTTTTGAGCTCCACTGATTTTGAGGGGAAATAACAGCTATGAAGTCATAGTTCTTCGTCAGCCTTTTAAAAACGCATCTGCTATCAAAGAAAAATACATAACAATAAAGGCAATACAGGTAAAAGAGGGTCAACGTTTTTAAAACATATCTGCTTTCAAAGAAGCATACACAATAGTAATGCATTACTGGTAAAAGCAGGTAAAAATATATATATGCGAATAAAAAATGTTGATGAATATTTCCATTTACACATTCATTGCCTACGCGATTTCGAGCTTCATTTATTCATTGTCTTCACTTATTCAAAGCCCCCTAACGAAAAAAACACCATTTTCTCACAACAAAAATTCGATACAATTTTCGATAAATAAGAGTTGATTAAGCATACCTTACGAATAATAAAATGACAATTATTGAGAAATAAAAATTAATTCCAAATATTTTACTTTTAAATCTCGTAAAATTATGAAAATTATATCTTTACCCATACTTTTTTAAAAATTTTAAATTATAATGATTATGTGAAATTAAACAAATGATTTTAAACCCGAGTAGTTTCTTAGTTGCAGTTTCTTTATTTAAACTGGCATCATTAAATCAAACATCTTACAATGGATTTTTTCTGACTAATACTTTAATGATACACAGCTAATTTAAAAGGACAGAAACATGTAAAACTTGAAGGCATCGCAACACAATACAGAACAGGTTGTAATATTTTTCACTAAATCTGATTAAACATTCAGCAATCTTTGACCCCTAATCCAATTCAATATGAGGATTTTATTTATTCATATCACCAGGATTATGTACTAGTCTAAATAATATTCGTAAAATCCTGTGTTGAACTTGGGATACTCTATGAACCTGAGATTACAGGGCAGTATTAATGTAGCCCACCTAAAAGGTGCTGATTGTTTTGATTGCACTATGATTGCTAAACATAAATATGATAATTTTAATAATTAATGAAAGAACGTTTTCTTTTAGTTTAATAATGAATTTACAGGTATGATGCGCTTTTGTGATTGACAAATACGTTGTTTCTAATAATTACTAATATATGAAACACATTTGTTTTAGTTTAATAATGAAATTATATTTATAATACGATTTTTTCATAGATAAATATGCTGTTCTTAATAATTAAATAAAATATAAAACTCGTCTTTTAAATTTAATAATGAAATTTTAATGTGTTTTTGGCATAGATAAATGTTATTTTTAATAATTATTAAAATATGAAACAAATTTTTTAGTTTAATATTAAGTTATATTAATCATGTTCTTTTGTAATAGACAAATATATTGTTTTTAATAATCAACTAAAATATAAAACACATTCATTTAATTTAATAATGAGTTTATATTATAATGCACTTTTAACATAAATAAATATGCTGTTTTTAATAATGAACAAAAACATATTATATGTTAACTAAATAATTATAATTATTTTATATATTAATATTTATTTTATTTTATATTATACTAAAACATGCTATTTATTATTATTTGTCAAAAAAGAATGTTTCGTAAAAACCTTTTTCGAAAAAAAAGTAGAATAAAATAATGGAACTTTTCCTACTTTTGAAGCATTTGATATCTCCACTTAAGGCAGCATTTTGTAATCGGCGAAGAATAAAAACCTACTTAGAGTAAAGTCAAAAAATATTTTGAGTATTAAATAAAAGTTTGAACTACATCTCATTAGTATTTTTTCCACGAAAGTAATAGAATCCTTCCACAATTGAGAGCAAAGCAGGAAAAAAAAACTTCAACTCACGAAAAACGGTCTTTTAGTCAGAACAATCCATTCATTTCTCGGTTAGTGGGAGAAGGTGCCGTGTTGCCATAAAACAAAAAGAAAAATAGCGTGTAAATTTATTGTTGCGTGTAAGGGTAGAGAGCTGCAGAAGTAAACAGAGAAGAAAGATTTACAGATGAATATTTTTAGGCAACGTCTTCTTGCCCAGAGTGTTCCAACTAGACTGAGGAAATAAAAATGATGAAAAGTGATTCATTCTTTACATTTTGCTTACTTTTTCCGAGACAAAATTGATATTTGTTTCCGATTGGGTAATTCTGCTTTTTCAGGTCAGTAAGTACGAAGTTGAAGGAGATAGTTTTATAAATTAATGCTAGTCGTTTAGAAAACTAACTAATAAAATAGAGATAACAATGTCCTAAAAACTTTCAATTATACTATGTAATAAATATACTATCCACCACATCAGTTGGAGAGCATTAATTATGAAACAGCTTATCAACAATCTATCTTCGGCGATTAAACCCTGTAATAAGATTAATACACAAGCACAAGAAAAACCAAATGCGTGTTTTCGAAATAGGTTTTCTGACCAATTGGAACCAAAATTTGAGACAGAACTACAACTACAATTACAAAATCATGCACTAAATTTCAGTTATGTGGAGGGACGTCATTCCTTTGGATTAGCGCATTTGCGAGCATCTGAAGGTTCAATTGCGGGTTTCATTCTAAATTTGAAGGGCATGTACATTTTAGATGTTAAATCTGTCTAAATTTGTCCATTTAGTTCTCAAAACACGCACACACACACACGCACGCACGCACACACACACACACACACACACACACACATACACACACACACACACACACACACACACACACACACACACAGCATTTTAGAGTTATCGCATCAACAGGCAAACATATAAACAAAATACTAAAAATTTTGTTTTTTAAACTGAGGAGGAGATTTGAAAAGTGAAGATTCTTCAAAATCTCAAGTTTAATTTTTTGAATCTCAAATCAAAATTTTTGAAATTTTAATTTTAAAAAAATGAAATCAAACTACGTATACAAGAAAAAAAATTGCTGGAAAATTAATTTTTAATGTGTAATTCTTAAAATTGTGGATGAAAATAAAGTCAAAGAAAAAAAAGAAGGGCGGAAATTAAAAATCGCAAACTGAAAATGTCTAAGGTTCAAATTTTACAAATTTTTTTTAAAAATACAACTATTTGTTAAAAAAAACTCTGAAGGCCTGTTTTCTTTTACGTTATTATTTTTTTTAATATATTGAATTTCTTGGCAATTAAGATACTTCCTCTGCGTATACTTCATATACAAGTGATTGCAAAATGTTTCTTTCATTTATTTACTTTTTACATTTAATTACTGAGATTATTGCATCATTTATTAAGATGAAAAAATGCTCATTTGTTTAGAATCAGAATAGCCTTTCGTAGATAATGATGTTTTAAACGACATTTTTGCTGCAAAAATTTTATCTTAATGTGTATTTATAATTACCTGCAAAGATATATAGTTCTTAAAGATTTGATTTTGAAAAGAGAGCAATACAAAATTGTTTTAGAATTTCTAAAATTAATTTAAACTGTTTAAAATTCAAACAATTTTAATCCGAATTTTTACTCAAGTGTCTTGAATTTATCTTAAAAAAACATTAAACATATCTGCCTGTTATGTATAACTGTGAGCGCACCTTGATTTATTCGGAATGTTCTTTAAAAACAGTAAAAAATGATTTTTATTCGTATAAAATTATGTAAATATTCATATATATTATTATTATATATTCAGATAAAATATTTTTAATAGAGAAATATATTTAATTTATGTCTTCCAAAATCATAAGTAAATAACTTTTTATTATCTCTCATTCAAACTTGGACCCGATGCTGTGCAATACAATCGATCAAAAAAAATCCCGGCTTTTATATTTTTTAAAACTATATTCTAACTTTTTGAATTACACTATTTTTGAGTTTCATAAAAAAATTGTTAAATTCTAAATGCAAAATAATTTTTATTTTTTAAATTAGTTATTCATTGAAATTGTTATTACTACAATCATAAATTTGTTTCCATATTATCACTTTATTTTTTAATTTATTCATATATTATTGACCAATAATTTATAAACCTTATAAATATCGATAAATAAATATTCATGGCTATCTTTAACCTAAAAATAGATTTTCATTCGTTATGTAACTTTTTAATACGATTTTTTTTAGAAAATTGAAATTTTATAAAGAACAAATCAACTTCGATTAAAATGAATTCCATTGTATCTCTTTTACAATCTAACGTCACAATTCGGAAAAAATGAAAACGATTATCATTATTCAGATTCCTAGACTTTGCCTCTAAATAAGACGAATATGAAAAAAGAAATAAAAATTATATCTTTGAGTGATAAAAGTTTTGACTTTTATGAACGATTCGAACTTTTTGAGTTTTGCATTTTTTTACATTTGTTTGATTTAAGATGAAAGTTCCTCTGTAACAGATATTCTTTAAAAGCCTTATCATTATTTAAACTATCTTAAACATAAATATTTATAAAATTTGGACATTTAAAACATATTTTCTACTCGTGGCCGAATATCTAATATCTAATGTAAGATATGCATAAATGTTTTGAAGGGAAAAATGTTCTGAATGACGTAAAACATTATATTTTATTTTATTTCTATATACCAATGGGATTTAGAAGAAATTATGAAGTGTAAATTTTTATACAATCTTCTTAACCTATTAATATGTAATGAAATTGTGGAAAATAGTAATATCTTAAGCAAAAAGAATTTATCCTTTAGTGTTTAGAATTGATCAAGTTATGAAGCTTTGAATTTCATTACTTAAGGCCAATCAACGGCCTCCTTAAAGAAATGTCATCCGTTGATTGGTTGATATTCCTCGAGAAGCCTACTGAAATAATTTCAAAAAGAAGATTCGAAAACTTTTAAAGTTTTATAATTAAAATAGCTTAGTCAAAAAATTGTAGGTTATTTTTTGTTTAGTATGTTGTTAATTAGATGTAAATATGTTGACTGTATAAATTGCGGACTTTGGTTGATGCCGCAAATTATTCGCATAGCTCATACAGTGATAACTTCATGAGATTAATACAAACAAAATATAGATCTTTCTTTAGCATTAATGTATCATTTTTACTAAATGTCAATTACCAATTGATACCAAAATTTGACACCAAACGACAGTTATAGTCACAAATTAACATGATGTAATTTATTGCGTGCATGAATTATTGTATTTAAAATGCATATATAAGTATATGTAATTACAGACTGATAGACTGTCAACCATTGACTGATTTTGCTCAAAATTTGATATCTATGTTTCAGGTGCTAAACCAGTGTGCCAACTCTTATCTGCCCAACTCTTGGCGTTTTGCACTAATGGAGTTCATTTATACTCAGAGAGGAAGAAGGGTTGATTCCTTCGAAGGAATTTCGTTTAAAATTTGAAAGAAATCTTTAAACAGGATCAATCCCATATATTAAATTTCAACCATTTAATTCATGGTGATTTTGAACTACATTGTTCACAGAAAGATAGATTGACTGACAGACAGATATAATTCCAAAAATGTGTTTATCGAACATAGAGTGGCCATGTTTCTTGAAATTTTAAATAATTCTACAAATGTGGTCTGAATTCCATCCATTTAATTTCGATAATCTAATTCATAGTGATTTTGAAATATGTTGTTCACAGAAAGATAGACTGACTGACATAATTCAAAAAATGTGTTTTTCGAACATAGAGAGGTCATGATTCTTGAAATTTTATTCAAAATTCCGAATTCTTACTTTTTTTACAATTTCGTTAAACTTTGTATGCGAGAATGTAACGAAACAGTCATATATAGATATGTTTAAAAAATATTTGTGTATATATGACTGTTTTTCATACCGGGAATATGGCACTGAGAGAAAGGATTACTGTTGATTATTTTTTATAACAGTTATTGTTGAAACTTTTTGGCGATAATTTCGAATCAATAGTTGCCGTTTATTTCAGATTTCATCTTTTTGGAATTTTTAACTCACCTAATAGGACTTTTGGAACTTCAAATTTTTAAATCATTTTAAACATATAGACAGTATTATAAGCCTCTTCATACGCGTATAAAGTATTCTAAATATTTCATATAAGTGCCCAAGTATCGATGTTACTGCAAAACACTGCAACTAGAATCATAGTGATCCCTAATAATATTGTAATATAGCCATGTGGTATTTGTTCCAAATAATTAAAATTTTTATTATCTTTAACATCCTACGAAATATACCCATAGTTCACATGCTAAACAATTTTTTATTCTGCTGAGTTACATCATAATATATTATTTGTTTACGATTCTACACAAGCAAAGAAATCCAATGAATTATTTTAAGGTCAACTCAATATTTTTATAATTATATACATATCAAAATGCTTTAGTGTACGAAACATAGAAAATAACTTCACAAATAAATTAATTTCCAAAGGATATTGTCATAAAGCCTTAAAAACACAATAATTTTAAATTATTACATCTATTTCATGTAAACTAATCCATCATACACACAATTCTATTTATCATGCAAGATAAATAAGGTTAAAGTTTTAATAATAAGATAAGTTTTAAAGTAAAATTATAGTAAAAATATTCAGATATAAAATACTCGTTTCTGAAAGTTTCAAAATTGAATTTTTTTTTCTGGAATCGTAACATTTCAATAAAGCAATGAACGGAAAAAGTGATAGATTTTGATATTTACTAGTATTGCTCATTAAATTTTTCATTTTTTCGTTACTTTTCAGAATAGTTTTAAATTTAAAGCATGGAATTAAATGCTTTAGTTTATTATTTATTCATTTTTATTCTATTTGTTAATTATTAGTTTTAAGACGGACTCATCAGCTTTTTCTAAATTTAATAACAAATTATTCATATAAAAATATCAATACACACTGTGCTATTTATAACCGCTAAATAAACGAATCTTCAAATCAATTCATCACTTGATATCCAAATAACCTTTTTTCCCCCCTTTTTTTAAAGTTCAAGAACAACACTAACCCTTTCACACAGAACACCTGCCTATTCTAATAAAAGCAGACATCTTAAGTATCCTGTCATCCAATCATCCCACCCCAAAAAATAAAGAAAGAAAACAAAAAGGTGGGGATCTTACATCCCAGATCGTATCCCGTCTTCTTCGGCCTGGACTCGTTCGCTGCCTCCTCCATTCTTGCCAAACGATTTGTGAGCTAACCTCTGGACTCTGCCCGCGTAAACAACCCGGAGATGGATTTCGTCACTCTACCCTCCTTCCGCCCTGTAAACTCCTCAACACCACTTATCACCCTTCCTTCCCACCTCCACCCCCCTCTCTAGCATCCTTTCTTTTTTTTCCTCACTATGTTTGTTTTTTCAACGTCATTGCAAAAAGAACCTGACAAATGCTTTGGAAGGCGCTAATGGACTTAGAATATGCGTATTTCGATGTCCAGTATTTGTTTTTATATTCATTAGCAATTCATACAATTATTAAATCTTACTTAAATATAATGTTATGAATTTTGTGTAATTTAGATGTCAATTTTGATGTAAATATTGTACATATTTTTAAATAGTTTGATTGCGCAAAATTAGTTGTAGTGGAATCGCACGTCAGCGAGAAAAGACTGTTCTAATTCGATTCCTAACTGAAGATCGCCACATTTGACTAACTTGGCGATGTAGGCTTGTTGGCGACATAATGAGGTTTCTAATGGCTTTTACTACACAGTAAAATATGTGGTAGAAGCTAAGAAATAAAGATTTATTCCTAGGGAATGTTGAAGAAATTTCCACGCTGGCCTGGAGTGTTAGCGCTGTTTCTGCGTTTGCTTCACCCACATTATAGGGATTCTATATAGGCGCAGCAAAGGATGAGTGAATTACAAATAAATAGGTAATAATCATGGCAACATATGTCAATACTGTTAGACATTTGTATGTCCTTGTGATATTTTTCCACTTCCAACCCATGATCTCAAAGTAAACTGGATTCGAACCACGCTGGCAAAGTTTAGTTCTTTGTTGTTGGCAATGCCTATTCTGGAAATTTGTCGAACTCGACTCGTATAAATACGGGTGAGTTTAAGCTCTTCGTTGGCAGTTCTACTTCGTCTTCCATCCAGTCAATTTCCTTATTCTCAGTTGATTTGCTTATTAGTGCATATTAGATGAATCGCCGAGTTATCTGAAAGATTGTGTTCAAATCTGGTTATAGTTTATTCACTCAAGATATGGTGATGTCAATTTCCTTGAACTACATTTTTTATTCAACCTTTTATTTCTTGCTCAAAACACGAGCTTGTGAACTTTTACCGTAATAAATATAATCTTTATGGACACTTCTATCTTCATTTTGCTTCATCGACAATAATCCCACTGTCAGGCTTTGCTACATTTCAGGTTAGTCTAACTCTGTCAAAATAACAGAGTGGTTATGGGACCAGTATTTTAACCTGAAGCACAACAGATACAAAAATTAAAAGTAAACTTCTCCACTCAACAAGAACATCGCAAATTCCCGATTGCTTTCGGCAGCATATCCTCACACCTTCATCACCGGTAACAACCAATAGCAACCCTCCCTCTAATTGTTCACTCTGTTTCAACAAATCAAATGCCTAGCTTCAAGATGAGTCCTCAAGTCTCAACGCTCGACTCCAAGAGTTACCAAGTTTATGTTAAGTTACTAAAAGCCACATAACTTAAAAGTCACTTCATTAAGGAGATAGCCCTTTTCTCTAAGAATGGGTGGTAAGACAAAATCATCATCGAAATCGAGCAAGTCAGTCGGTTTGGGAAACGAGCTACTATAATTGGCTTAGCTTGAGAGAACGTCTTTTTCTTTTTGGAGTGTGCTCTAAAGTTATGATGCTACTCGCAAGTGGCGGATTTAATAGTGTTAAATCGCTATGTATTTGTAACTTAAATGAATGTTTAATACACGTTTTGTAGACAATAAAATATGCATTTTATCTGCATTTTCGCATCGTTTTTGTGAGAATTTTCGTAATAATATCTATTCTATGGGGGCCATTTATAGCCAGAAGTTAATTATCCTCTTCAACTGTTACTTTAGAATATCATTCAGGCATTAGTTATTTGGGCAATGTGGGAGTGACATTCAAACATTTTTGAATATTGATAGGTTAAATATTGACCAATCGAGTATTGTTTTCTTAGGGTTAAATAAAAGTAGTTTATAATATCGCTCTAAGATCTATACTTTTTTACCATTGTACCGAATTTTATCCTTTTGACTCTCATCGTTCTGTGATTATTGTGCTACTTTTTATTATAACAGCCAGATAGGCAGACTTCTAAGAACTGATTTTACTCAAAATTTACAAATCTATAAATTGAGATGCACAAACAATATAATTTCTTTCTTCAAGGTCAAAGCGTTTTAAAATTATCTTTGTCATAAATCGAAAAATGAGTTTTTCGAACCCAGGGAGGTTTCAAATTTAAAGATTCGTCAAAATCTTGTGCTTGCATTTTTTTGACAATTGAAATACTTTCTCTATGCATGGAATGCCGGAAAGTAAAAGTCTCTCTTGAACTTTAGATGTTAACGTTAATGTTAAAGAGAAAATCACGAATGATTAACTTGCAGGTGAATGCTGAAATGTGGATGGGATGATGGATTTTGGGAAGAGTTGTCCAAAATAAAAACTTAACATTTCACTGGCGCAGCTATGGTGACATAGAGTAACATACATATTTTAAGCTTGCAACACATGCAATTCCATTTTTGACAAAAAATATAGATAATTTTTTTTTTAAAATGGCACAGATTTTTTTCATTGTTAATCAAAACAATTGCATCGCTTTATAAGGAATTTAATCAGCGAATACGCACAGAAAACCATAAAGTATCTTATGAAATAATGTTAAGAATCAAAGAGCTTTCAATTTATATGCAAAACAAACTAAATGACGATCATAAATCGTTAAAATTATTATTATTTTTTGAATTGTATTGCTATGAAATATATTTGGGTCTATTTTATTGGAATTAATGATAAATCGGTATTTTTATATTTATGTCCCTGTTTCAATATTGGTTATAGTTATTTATTTCTTGTTTTGTCTTAGTTTATAGAAGATTAATTTCCAATTATTCACATAAATTTTGATCATGATTAAATTATGATAGCGACACTTAAATCTGCGAAAGATCTTCAAAATTTCAAATTAAATTTCAAAGTAATTAAGAATACTCAAATAATGAAGAGAAATGTGTTCATCCTATGTATAAAAAATCCCATGTATATTTCTTTAAAACAAAAATGTGAAAGTATGATATATTTTTGAAATTCCTACAAACTTTGCTTTTAAAAGCTTTTATTTTTCATGTTCGTAAAAATCGAATTTTGTTATCGATTTTCCATTCAGTTTCTCCTGCATACAATTCTGAAACTTTTTGCAGTAATTGATTCCTGATAAATACAAAATATTTTAATAATTTTAGAATTCTTAATAATTAGTTTATATATTTATGTAGATTAAAATTGATTTAATTTAAAAATTAATCAACAATTTAATTAATGAGTTTTGAACTGTATTAAATATTAGGAATAGTAAATAATAAAAAATAAAAATGATTTTAATTCTGTTTAATCAATGAAGTAAAACGTTTAGCAATAAAAAAAATTCTCGAAACTCGAACAAAATTATAAAGAAATTATAATATAATGTAGTCATAAAAAAGGAATTTCATTTATACATATCAAAAGTTTAAATATAATTGTGATTGAAATTAAGTTTTAATTAGAAAATTTCTATCAAAAATCGTACGCTCTTATAGTTCTGTGTTAATATGTATTTTTAAATAAAAATCAATAAAATTAAAATATTAATAATATTTTAAAAATAAAAAAATTAAAAAAGTATTCTCAATATAGGAATATTACTAATGCGAATTATGGAATATTTTATATTCTGACATAATATTGAACACATAAATAATATATATCTTAAATGTTTAGAATTTTTAAAGTTACTTTCTTTATCAAGTTGATCATTATGACTGAATATAATATGGACGAAAATTTATGGAAAGCTATCCAATTTTGTAAAATAGTTTCAGATTTCTAAAAAATGTGTTTTGCATCTATTTATTAAAATCACAACAAATAGAAAAAAAGATTAAAAGCTAAAAAAACAATGATATATGTATTTATAAAAATTATTTTATCACTGTACTATGCGAAAAACAATTTTTTATCGAAATTCTAGAGCCAAAAATAAAAATCTAACTGACCCATTAAAAACTGTGAATCATAGAAATAAAAGGATGAGGCTATTAATCCATAATGAATATTTATTATAAAAAACAAAAAATCTCAAATATCTCTCATATGAGAATTTACACACACTATAATTTTTATTGCGTTTCTGATTTATTTAAAATTATCTTAATTGCGTCTGAACTTTTTTCAAATTTTTTGTTTTTATTTCCAGATTTTTTATTTAAAAATATGTTATCTTCTTACTCAATTGATAAAAGAATTTTTTAGAAGTTTTTAGACATGGATTTAGACAGAAAGAGTGTCGTTAATCTTTCTATAATTTTTCTTTATATATTGATGAGATAAGGCACTTGTAATAGCTGAGAGTAACACATAAATTAAAAATAAAGATTTCTATTTAGTAATGTAAAATTTTTGTTGATGATGCACTTATATTTATTCATAAATATACCAATTTAATTTTGGAATTCGTTGATTTAATAGAAGGAAAAAGACGTTACCACAAAAAATTAAATGAGATAGCGGGCAATCTAAATTTATACATTCTCCTTGTTATGATGACATTACAGAATCAGTTCCATCCGAATAAAACAACCCATTATTTTATTTAATACAGATATTAAAAATTTCCTTCATGATTTTATATGTATTTAAAGCACTATAATATACAGCTTGAATTATTGAATTCGACATGTTATAAATATATTATACAAATTGAAAGTTGAATAAAACAACTTAAAAATAAAACTAAATACCAATAATAATATTAACTACAATAATAATAATGATAATAATAATAATAATAATAAACTAAATATAATAATAATAATAAATTAAATACAGCTGATTAAAATAGCTCATTATTTTATTTTATGCAGATATTAAGAATTATATTCATGAGATTTTTTTTTATTTAAAACGTAACAAATTACGATTATTTTTTTCATAAAAATGATCAAAATTACTTTATCCATTTATTTTGAGGATTTCAAGATTATGCAAACTCGGGTTAGAAGGTTTAATTTTTAATCACCCGAAAGAAAATAAGAATAGTTCTACTCACAGTAATCTACATTATATCCAGTGCTCCATTGCCTATATTGAGCTGCAGGGGTGATGTAGATTCCAGGGGGATCTCCCAGCAACGGCACCCCTGAAATACCTGGAGCCATGGTGGTCTCTCCGCCCTTCATTTCACGAGCTGGATCTAATTGCATTTTTTGAGCCAACAAGTGTTGGTATGCAATATTCTTTAAAGTTAAATCCCTTCAGTAATCGAAATCTTTTATTGCAATTTGCTAACACGACTTGAAGAATGAGGAATATTAATAGAATAATAAAAATTCTTATTGCAATTTTAGTTAAAAGGGACAACCTCCATAATATTTTGAAGAAAAAGCTTTATGACAATTTAACAACAACGAAAAAAATAATGAGCAAAAATTGTATTTAACTAAAAGAAAATCTGTCACAAAATAACGTTAATGGATGTAACTTTAAGAAATAATTCTTTTTCTAATCAAAACCTGAAAAGTCAGTTTTCAGAGACGATTTATCGTAGGTTTTTAATGCAATTAATAAACTTATATCCTCAGTTAGTTAGAAAAGTTGAATTGACTAGCTCTTCTTTGGATTTTTCACTTTTTCACATCCAGAATAATAAATTTTTTTCAAACACTATATGTCCTTTGTGGATTTCACAACAAAAGGTTTTAGCTTGAAAATCAGCAATCTTCGACTCACCACTTGACCAAATACAAAAGCAAAATTATTCTTCAATACTTAAAAGATTAATACAGCTTTATTTTGGAGGATTTGGCACAAAAAAGAACATCAAACAATCGCTGTTTAATGGATGAAACACCACAGGATCTTCCCGGGAATTTATACTTTAATGGCCCTTTTGCACATCAGTACACGTTTATGCAAACACAATATCGATCAATTGCAAAAGTTAAACATGTCCAACTCTGATCGCTTCAGCACAACACTCAACAATGGATGGTTTGTCAACATTGTCTCTGTGATTTCACATTAGCGGCAGATCTAATCGCCCAAGTTATACAACATATTGCTCAATATTAATGGAGAAAGGAGGAGCGAGACACCTGCTTGATCTTTTGGAAGAGCAGCTCACACACACACACACACTGACTCACAAAGCAAAAAGTGACTCCAGACCGCCGAGCCCTGTCACACCTTGGCATCCTTCCCTCTCTCGCGATTTTTGTCTCCCCTGCAAGCCTCAAGATTTTACAGTTAGGCGTTATTTGTGTTTCTTTCTTTCTAGCTTTCCGGGTGACGTCTGTGACTGACTATTTCTGCTGCGTTTTCGGAACAGCGCGGGGTATTTTGGGGAGACATCTTTTGTTCTTAGGCGGCATGAGGGAGGGGACACGAAAAAAAAAACTATATATATTCTTTTTCGAACGTCTATTGTTTCCCTGCAGATTCGGGTCGACGCGCTGGTGGAGCCAAACAGGCGCATGAGGCATTCCAAAAGTTAAAATATTGTGTGGGGTAGGAAGACTTTTACAGAGCATCTATGAAGCAAAATACTTAAAACTAATTTCATAGTGGGGTGGGGTAGAGTCAAAGCCTATTAATTTAGATTATTTTTGAAAAACAATAGTCATATAATTGTAAAATATCAGTTATGTGCAATGTAGACAAAATCCGATTATTGAATGAACAATTATTCAAGGTTATATAACTTTATTGAGGGGGAGGAGAACTAATCCATCTACATTTTGTCCCGATATTTTGAAAGTCGTTTTATTTTGTGCTTACATTTCATTATAAAAGTCGAACGATCGAATTTATTCAAATTCAAATCAAGCATAATATAAATGAATCATGGTAAAATTAATCTTTTAAATTCATGATTTATTACAGCTTGGGATATTTTGTGGAGACCACTTTTGTTCTTAGGCGGCATGAGCGAAAAAGTACGGAAAAACACTATATATATTGTTTTTCGAGCTCCTATTCTTTCTCTGGAGATTAAGATAGATGTTCTAGTGGAACCAAACTTATGCACAGGAGCATTCAAAAAGTTACAATTTTGTGTATGGGGGAGGGAGACTTTTACAAGGCCAAATTAATTAAAACTAATTTCAAAAGGGTAGAGAAAGGGGGAAAAGGGTAGAGAAATCATCTTAATTTAGATTATTTTAGAAACACTATGGTCACATGAATATCAAATATAAGTTATGTGCAATTTAGAAAGAGCCCAATCATTAAATGGATAATTGCTCAAGCCCTATAATTTTAATGGAAAGGATTGGATGCCTAAGCCATCGAGATTTTATCATGTATTTTAGAACTTATTTTATTTTGCGTTTACATTTAACTATAAAGGTCGAACGGTCGAATTTATTCAAATGCACATCAAGCATAATACGAATAAAGCTTAGTAACGTTATTCTCTTAACATTCATGATTTATTACCTACTGCAAATTTTATATTGTTTTATTTATAATTATACAAATTTTTGATTCTACATAATTTTCAGAAAACTGAGCACATTCAAATCGAAATAATATAATAGCATAATTTAAATAAAGCTTGGAAACATTACTCTGTTAACCTTCCTAGTTAATTATTATTAGCAAATTTTATATCATACTGTGTATTATTCAAAAACCTTTTGTTATTTTATAATTTGAAAAATTCTATTCAATTAATAAATATTATTTAGATTTTGTTAAGAAAAGTTCTGTCATTTTTTTTACTATTTTGATTAGAATAACTTTAAAATTTTACCTCTGTATTTTTTTAAATATGATATTAGGCTGGGAAAAAGAAATCCATTATTACTTTACAGCCATCTATCTATCTGTATCTATATATATAGATAGATAGATAGATAGATAGATATTATTTTTAGCATTCTAATAAAGATGATTTCTTCTCATCCATTATTTTCTTTCTTTATTATATTTATGATTTCTTATGATTATTTTTAAGTTTTATTGTCACTTTTCTTCCGAATTTATTAATAAATAGTTTTTCTTAGCGAATTAAATATAATCAAAATTAATAACTAAATGGAAATCATGTTTCAAAATTATATCCGAAAATTATGTTTAATTATTAGTAATTGAAAATTATCTTTCCCGTACAGCAGCAAAATATTAAAATATTTCATTGATACAGTGAACAAGTAAGGGCGAAAACTATGCAAAGTTAACAAACAAACAAAACGCTAAGTATAATTTTTGAACCCGAGGAAATCGTATGTTGAAGTTTCAATTAATTTTTATAATACACTTGTACAATTAGAAATTAAAAACTGATATTAATAAATAACTAAAATATTAAATAATATAAATAAATTACAAATAATTTATTAATATTATTTATAACTATAATGATTTATAATTATAAATAGTAATAAATTAGAAATAATTTTAATAAATAATAATAAATAAGTAGTAATAATAGAAATTACTTTTTTAGTACAGTTGTAATATTAGAAAGTAAAAACCAACACTGCTTTAAAAACTCATCTTTGTAGAGAGGGGCAATTTAAAGAAGAATATTTGCTGAAATGATAAAAAACGACTGAAAATAACGAGTTCTTTGAAGCATTAACTAATAATATTCCTTAAATCTTTCTGAGAGATATGGCGCACAGGCACGTTTGGCAAAGTGAAACACTTCCCCACCCCTTGTAAAAAATGCATACGTTTTAATTGTTTGTGGTATAATGTTGCAAAATTGCTAATTTTAAGCAAAAATAGAAATAAAAATGAAAAAGTTATATTTATCAGTTTATATTATCAATTTGAATTTGCTGCACACATTAAACATTATGATCGCATCAATAAAAAATGTTTAAATAAAATAGTGTTTTTTAATTTCTCATACATGTTTTGGAGTTTTTAAAAATAATTTTAAATTTTGTTTAAGTACATGTTCCAAATTTATCAAACGAATTTAGGAAGATGTTACGGAACCTCTTTAGTAAAAATTATGCATTATTCAAATGAAGATACAGTTACGATTTTCAGAAAAGGAAAAAAAAAGTTCCTTTTTTGATCTGTGGGGAAAACGACTTTTTGTACAATTAGATTTATTTTTGAAAAACATTTTCAACAACTTTTCTTCTAAGAATATGATAAGTAATTGAAGATAAAAGGAAAAAACATTATTTTTTAATCGATGGAGAAAAGCAATGTTACTGGGCAAATAAAGAGTTTATTTTATAAAAATATCTAATAAAGATGAGATAAAGAAGAGAAAAAGTTCATTTTTAATTCGTAAGGGATGCTGTTCGACAAATAAAATATCTACAGCACTTTTTTAAAGAAATATATGAAAAACTAAACTAAACTAAAACAACATGAAATGAAAAGAATTACAGTTAACAAGTAGAATCTTTAACGGTTTTTGATGGAAAAAAGTAAAGGTTGATCAAAAAAGAGAAATAATCTATAATAGTTACATGTTGTGCCATAATAACATTTCACATATGGTTTCCAATATAGTTCCCATTGGATTATTAAGATTACTTTAAAAAATTGCATGTCTTGCTCAGTGGCTCAACAGCGGAACTCTTGTGAAAGTTAAAGTCAAAGATTAAAAGTAACGTTTGGTTAGATCTTTCGAGAGTGTGAAAGAAATGATTTTATTAGTACCTAGAATAGATTAAAGACTTTTTAGTGAAAAAACTCTTTAAAAATGCCTTACCATCTCCGAGTCCAATGATATCCTGGAGATCCTGCTTGAAGTGATTCATTTCACTCTTGTGCAGCAACTCTTTCTCGCCCTTCGACTCGTCATCTGAAAAAGAAAAGGCATCGATTACTCTCAATGCGTAAAACAAGTATATACTTTACTTTCTCCTACACAAAGTATAGGTAAAGTATTTCATTGTCGAGAAATTCAGACTCGATACTTAGTCAAAAAACATAATTTGTGCATTATGTTTGTCTGTATATCTGTATGTCATAAAGATAACTAAAGACAGCTTAAACAAGGTAAACAAAGTTTGGTATAGGTAATTATGATCAAATATGTAGATTTCTATCATAATTTGAGAGAAATTTACTTGCAGGAACTCTGTTTGTCTGGCTATACAAGTGTAAGTGAACTAGATAAGGATAAAACTTGAAGAGCTATTTAGATAAAATTTGATACTCAGGTTTAACATCTAAACTTTAGGTACCAAATTTGGAACCAATTCCACCAAAAATGGTTGATTTTTAGTCGATCTTCACTTTCGTATGCATATAAATCAAATGACTTACTGGCTGAAATTTGGTAATAACCATGCACTGATTGAAATTAAGTATGTGATCTTATGATTGTAATTGTAGCGTAGTGTCAAATTTGGATTTCCAGCTGTTGACAAAAAAGCCAGCAAAAAATTATCCACTCGTGAGATTTTGGTAAAATGGTAGATTTCAGTCAAAAAATGTTTATTTCGTAGCTATCACTCACCAATAACATTCAAGGTATTCGTAGCCTTAATAAAAATCCTCAATTTTATGCTTTACTGGGGAATATGCGACAAGCTCCTAGGAGACCATTTCCACTATTCTAAAAGACAATCTCTCTCTCTCTCTCTCTCTGTATATAT
>JAOUZG010017696.1:2893842-2904864 GCA_026289955.1 Argiope argentata | reverse complement strand
CTGTCTATATGGATTGACGACGAAATTGACCGCAATATGCCATTAAGTCAATCTATCATAATGGAAAAAGCTAGAAGAATTTTTAATTACATTCAGGCTGAGACAATTGACAAAAGTGAAACTTTCGTTGCAAGTCGAGGATGGTTTAATAGATTTAAACATCGAAATAACCTTCACAACATAAAGATTACAGGAGAAGCAACAAGTGGTGATACAAAAGCGGCGGCTGAATTTCCAGCGATATAAAAAAATAATTGAAGAAGGAAACTATCCTCCAGAATTGGTTTTTAATGTTGATGAAACAGGCTTGTTTTGGAAAAGAATGCCGAAACGAACATTTCTATCCCGTGAAGAGAAACGGGCACCAGGATTTAAAGCTGCAAAAGATTGCTTAACCCTTCTACTAGGTGGTAACGAAAGCGGAGATTTTAAATTAAAACTATTACTAATTTACCGTTCCAAAAACCCAAGAACGATGAAAGGCATATCTAAATCAACTTTACCTGTAATTTGGGAGTCTAATAAAAAATCATGGATAACTGCGAAAATTTTCCAGGATTGGTTCACTGAACATTTCTGCCCGTCTGTTAGACGTTATTGCGAAATTAAAAAACTTGAACAAAAAGCATTTCTGTTAATTGATAATGCTCCAAGCCACCCAACAAATTTATCAGACTTAACAACATGCATTCCAGTCGAAGTGGTTTTCTTGCCGCCTAACACAACTGCCTTAATTCAACCAATGGACCAAGACGTTATATCAAATTTTAAGGCTTATTACTTGCGGCGATCCTTTAAGCAAATTTTTGAAAACACAGATGGAGAAGAGAACCAGTCCATAAGAAAATTTTGGAAAAACTACAACATCGTGGATGCTGTAGAAAACATAGGCCTTTCTTGGAATGAGGTAACAGAAAGATCTTTGAAAGGAGTATGGAAGAATATTTGGCCGGATTTAAGTAAGAGCGATGACGTTGGACACTCTGTCGATGTGGATGAAATAGTGGAACAGATAGTGAAATTAACGAAGCAAACCGGTTTTGAAGTGGTAAATGTGGAAGAAATAATTCAAGAAGCAGCGGCATGAATTGTATCACCGTAAGAAAGACTATTTTACTATAAGCTCTATTGCGGGCTGTGTCGGCGATCTCAGAGCTCGGCAACTTTGCAAATAAACTTTGCAGGAAATTTCAAGAGTTTAAATGACCTGTCGAGTAGAAACTGAGATACACCCTAATTGGTATTCGGTACGCCCCTCCGAGGAGCTATAAAAGACCGACAATCTCAAGCTGCAGTAATGAATTGAATTCAAACTTGTCTGAGTTATCGAGAAGATAGCGGAGCAAGAGTGGAGGACAGTTGTTGTGTAGAACTCAAGCGAGTGCTGAACTGCTATGTGCCGAGTTATGTTGTCTAATGGGGAAGCAGTGACGTGGCGTGTGTGGAATAGCTAATCTTGTGGTAGTGAGTCGGCAGCTAAAGCGAGGAGACAGTAAGAACTTTAACTGTTTGGAGAGACTGTTGAGAGAAGCTCCGAGGATCCATTCTCCTGCTGGATTCTGTCTAGCCACTTTGTGTGCTGTGGTCGATTTCTTCTTGTGTTCTACTGTCTACTGCCGTGTGCTGCTGTGTATTGCCCTGTGTTCGTCTCGACTGTAAATACTTTTCATCTGTGTATTCGTGGTCTTTGTGTTAGTACCTTCTTGTTAATAAACGTCGCTGCTGTTTTCGACTGAGGTTTGATTATTTTCTTCATACCATATATCTACTACAAGCAAACCTGATTATTCGTAACAGTACTAATATTTGACTCCCTTTTCATCTTGAAAATCAGTAATTTTGAATCTTATTTTTGAAAGAATAAAATAAACCAGTTATGATATTAGAAAATAGATGAACTGAATATATAAATTGAAACTTTGATTTAATTGACTATATTTGTGCATGTATCAAGCTTTCTGTAAACTGAGTATTTTAATTGGTTTATCTGCTAAGAAAGTTCATAGATATAAATTGATCAGAAGCATCCGTGATATATAAATTATATTATAATATTAGATTAATTCGTAGCATCTATGAATAAAATAGTTTTATGAAGATTCTTTGTGACTTTTTAAATCTTTATAAATTTCAAGAAATGGAAAACTAATTATACAAATGGATAAAAATCAAAAATAACGATTTACAATGATGAAATGTACAAAATTTCAATTTTAAATGTGAAAATAAACAAAACTAACTTTTTTTCTAAAAAACATTTTTTATTTAACTTTTTTTATTGAACAAAAGAAGAAGTCTAATTATATTGTATCAAGATATTTACCAAGCTTCCATTTAGCAAGGCTAAATTATTAAAAGCATTTGCTGCAGACATCTGATGTGAAATTGTTGAATTTACATCATACTGATTCAATAGAAAGATTTGTCGTGATTTTTTCAGGAATTGCCACTTATAAATAATATAAGAAATCAATAAACAATTTATGTAAAATTAGCTTATTATAAATTTTAAAAATTTCATATCTAGAAGTATTTGTGAAGGAAATTATAAATAAAAATAGGAATATAATGAAAATATTTGAAACAAATTTTTTTTATTATTAAATACATTTGTGTATCTTTTTTATTTAATAATTAAAAATTGCAATTCGTAATGTATCTCTTATAAAATTGTTTTTATCTTTGTTCTTAGTTATAATAATCCAATATATATTTGGTTGCCTTCGCTGTATTACGTTCTACATGAAAACCTCATTTTGGCTTTGTATGCCAGAAATTTAATGAAAGAACACGACGAGTTTGTTTGTGTTTTCTTTTCTTTCTTAAGTTTACTTTCTTTCTTAAGTTTCCTAAGATTCTCAAATGTTCCAAAGAAAAATTATAGACTAGAATTGTTCCACGGAGTTCAACATTAAGGACTTAATTTTGTTGTAACTTACAAAACAAATGAGGAAAGAATGAAAAGAGAGAGAGAGAGAGAAACTCTATTACATTTCCTCTCTTAACATGTTTTGTTTAATGGATCAAAAACAGTTTTATTTTGTACGGATAACTACAAACATTTAAATACAGTTTCCTACAGTGCGATGGTTTCTAATTGTGAATCTTCATTTTCATTTTGTAGCTACAATGTTCTTGTTATTTGAAATTAATTCACAATTTGAAGGCCAAATTTCCAGTCAGAGCAAGAACAATAAATAATAAAATAAGTATCATATCAAAACATGAAAAGATGATTACATTACTTTATTCATCACAATTGCCCTGTTTGTTATAAAGACATATTCAATAAATAATGATTAGATGAATGCTATTGAACAAACTGAATGACTTTAATGTAGCGTATGAAGGAGAATATTTTAGATTTCTATTTAGAGTAATAGCTCTTTATAATAAAACTATTTTTGTCTTATATTTTTTTGTCGGAAGTTTAATTTATCGGTTAACTGAATTATTTTCATGCAAGTAATTTTCAAGGCAAAATCTCTTCGACTATAAAGTAATGGAAGTCTAGAATAGAGAAATGAATGGTGTCGAGACATTTGAATAAATACCATGAAATAAATAATTTCATCATTGTCTGATTTAATACAAAGTCGAAGATTTAAACCCCAAACAATTTAATTATACATGCAGATTTCAATGGATTTTGTTTATAAAAAAACAATTGTTCATTCTAATATAACTAAAATACTTAAAGTATATATTTTGTTGTTGATTTATATTCAATTTTTGATTTTTTTTTCTTGGTGCTAATTGACTTTTCATGTCTTAGTCCGGCATAACGTAAAAGCTTGCAGAGGGAGTTACCAACTCAAGTGCCCTCTTCGTCATCTAACATCGGCTCAAAATTATGAGTTCCATTCCAAAATAGCCCTGCCTTAAAATGATTCATTAATGCAATTAAACTAAACTATGCTTGATGAACAACTTACTCACTGGTAATGGTAACCGGGATTCATTTGAATTAGAATCTTTTCTGTATTATTTGATATTTATCTTTTCTTAACATTTCACTCTTAAACATCAAATTGTTTTAGATATTTAAGATGCGACATTATATTCTGTTCCTTTAATGTGTAAATCATCATGGCATCAAGTCGCATGATGAAGCTACCAACATCAATTTATTGTCAATTCAAGCTTCACTTACTTGTTCCAACATGCAAAATATTGTTATGAAAATCTCCAGAATCTCTTGTATTGAGTGTATGGTGTGAAGACAACCAGCAATGTCTCAGTAGAAAACAATGACTTCGTTTATTTGACACGACCCTAACACATAGACGACAAATTCACAGACGACAAACATGCACAGTCGTGACGAACACACAGCAACACACTACAACAGACAGCAGCCTATAAGTAGAATTCAACCACAGCACTCAAAGTGGTCAGACAGAATCCAATAGGAGAGAAGATCGTCGCTGCTTCACTCGATAATCTCTCTAAACGGCTGAGTTTCTCCCTGTCTCCTCTCTTTAGCTGCCGACTTTCTAATATACAACTGGCTACTCCACACATTACACGACGCTGCTTCCACAAAAGACAACAAGACTCGGCACACGGTTATTCAGGACTCACTTGAGCTCCATACAACTCTGGTATTCTACTGTTGCTTCGCTATCCTCTCAAAATCTCGTTAGTTGTCGTCTACTCAAATTCATGTTTAATTCAATTCACCATGCAACATGAGACTGCCGGCCATTTTATAGCTCTCGAGAGGTGGGCCGAGAATCTTCAAGACCAATCAGGCCGTATCTGAGTTTCAATCGGACCAATCGTTAAAATTTTCGAAGTTTCCAGAAATGTCCATTTTGTTCCAAAATTCGTCGCCGAGTAATCAAATTGTCACCAAGCTCTGGGATCACTGACACAGAACCCGTTCAGCACGCAACAAGGCTGATTGTAAAACGGTCTTTTTGATGATGACACTATTCATGCTAGAAAGCAAAAAATAGGCTTGCAAAAATCTTCCTTTGCTTACATCATTTAAATGGTATGGCATATTCTTTGCCCAACATCTGGTAATTCCACCCCCTACAGTATAAAAATTTCGACGGAGGTAATCGTGAATTCTATGTTAGAGCAGCGTTTTCTTTTCAGAATCATAAGATACTATAAAACAATAACAAAAAAAAACTGTCTGTGTTTTGGACATCTTTTTATTTCAAACAAATGCTACAATTTTTGGTGCCAAGATCACATACCAAATTCATTTCATCCATATTGTTACGTTTTAGAATTATTGTTTTCGCATGTAGGCCGAAGTATAGATCAACAGAGGGTGAATTATTTGTCGATAAAGTTCAAAATTTCTTTCCGATTTGTATTCCGCATTTTAAATCTTTGCGTTGTTTTATTTTCATGCAGCTATTTACGTTTGTTTAAAAATTATGTTCATCTATTCTCAAACAATCCTATTTTTCTCAAACAATCTATCGAATAGACTTTTCTTGATTTCATAGATTTCAAATTTTGATGGTTTCCAAGATTTGACGGTAACTTGTAAAGACCAAATACGAAACTCATGCTTCTAATTTAAACGATTTTTTGCTTGTGTTCGCAGAAAGGCAGACATATTTCCGAAATTCAGTTTTTCGGAGCTGGGGAGGTCTGAAATTTTAATTTAGTTTTATTTAACGATATTGACTTCCCTTTTTAATTCAACAGTAGAGATATTTTGGGACCAATCTCGTAATTTTCAACCACGGTCAGATGACGTGAAGGACAACTGAGTTAATGAAATAAAATAGGAATTTTAAAAAATAGTGTTTCAGCAATTAAAAGTGTAAGCAAACATTAATAGTCTCCTCGAAACAATTTCGTTTACTTTCTGATAAATTAAACATGTGTGGGTTTGTCGATATCAAATTAGAATGAAACTATCAAAACACATCACTTTATTCTTCACCGTTTAGAAGTTAATGGATTTTATCATTTGCCAAGGTGAGTTAATTTATTAGGTATTGTATGCGTTCAACTCTATATTCTAAATCAGTTTATTCACTAGTTGAATTATTCAGTTTAGTTGTCAGTTTCGTGATGACAATTCGAATAATTGATCCTTTATGTTTAAGTAAATCAAGCTTCTCTTTAACGAATGATATAATGAGTTCGTATCAAAAGTTTAAAAAAAAAGATTAAAACGAAATCTGCTATGCATATTCCAATGTATCATGTCAGAACATCATTTCTTGAACGGGCAAGCACCACGTGATCGCGCAGATTAAATTGTATGTTTATTCATTTTAATTGTATCATTGAATGAGTCACTTTAGTATTGCAAACGATCCGAAAAACTTTGTCTCGCATTTATTGTTTAAAAATAATATCACATTTCCCGTTTATTTCATTTCTTATAATCACGTGCTCAAAATGACATTTTTCTAGATCTTATTTGCTGTAGTCATTAACTTATTTTTTTAATCAGAGTTTTTGTTAATGGGATGACATCATGTTATTAAAAGCTGATTTTTTTAGATGTTCGTATAGATAATAAAATTCTTATTTTTCACCTACGGATTAAATATTTTATTTTTCGCCAACGGATTTTAGTTGACGCCAGAAAACCTCATTCCCAAAACAATATAATATCATGACATGATAACAAGCAAGTTTAGTATGACTTACCCTATTATGTTTCGGCACCAAATGAGATTGACCTCTGTAGAGCTGTCAAGGCCAGCGTCATGGCATAGGAGTAGCGCGTCTTTCCCGTGGTATGGGTTTCCCAGGTTCAAATCTTGGTTCGGGCATGGTTGTTCTACTGTGTTATGTCTGTAAGGAGTGTGAATGTGCTACCTTGTAAGAAGAGGCTGTGCAAGCGAATGTGGCGAGTGTGTGGCAAAAAGCGTACTCTTGGTCCTAGTTGGCGCTACTACAAGCAAGAGATGCTGATTATGCTTAAGTTCGCTGACTACCTGTGAGAGCTTGTCCATGGCAAGTGCCCTAAAAAAAAACAATAGGATTGCCAACTGTGTGACGAGTGTACGTACAATCACCATCTTCGATCAGAGGCGTAACAAAACACATGCATGGAAACGGCATATGAAGAACCAATCCATCTTGGGATGTGTATACTTGTCAGAGAATACCTTGCGTGGTATTGGCGTACAATTGTTGTGAAATATTAACCTTTGGCGGGAATTTATCATTTTTACTGAATCTATCGAACTATACTTGGTGATTAATTCTTGGTAAAATATCTGTGAAATCCTATTTGTGTTTTAGATACGTTTTTCCACACCGATTGAAACCAAAACAGAACTACACATGTAATCACAAAATCCCACATTAAATGAGATGTATTTGAGTAATCACATTAACATGTTTCTGAAAGTAGACTGACAGACGATCAATTCTTTTTTATTTGACTCAAAACTTAAAAAGTATCTAGATGTTAATTCTATGCATAGAATTTTATCTATCGTCTTCTTTCGTGTTAATTTATATCGGAACATCATGATAGGCTGACATCCTCTAAGTAGATTTTGCTTAAAATGTGATAGAAATCTGCATATTTGATATAAACACCGTTTATCTAATTTCAGATATATATATATATATATATATCAAATTGATTTTGAATTACTTTTATCACAGATAGGCCGATATTTCCAAAAAAATGCGTTTTTCGTACTCAAATTGGCGTAAAAGTGAAGATTCGTCAAAGTCTTGATTTCGAATTTTTAAACTATAACAATACTTTCTCTATGCTGCGTTCGTCTCATATTCACGTCAAGTCCTTTCTCAACATCAAAATTCATATTCACGCAAAGTCCTAGTTATCAACATCAAGTCTCCTATTCATGTCAAGTCCTAATTCTCAACATCAAGTCTCTTATTCACGTCAATTCAAGTCCTAGTTCTTAACATCAAGTCTTATATTCTTCAATCAAACAGAGTTTATCTTCTTTCCCATTAACGAAATCAATTTTCATCTGATTTCTATAACAGCATCCTCATCTACCGCGTCATAAAAATAAGTGAACACAGAATGTATGTATATCTTTACACGCTCTATATTTTAGCATATAATTGTGTCAAATTATTTTGTGTTAACTGTGTCAAATTATTTTTCAAAGTCGGAAATCTCTGTAAACGGCTCATCTCAATATCATTTCTTATATGCATGTAAATTCTGAAGATAATTTTTTGTTGGTTTTTTTCCTACAGTAAATATTTTGGTACTTAAATAAAATTTCCATAAAATGCACACCGAACCGTTCAGTACCCAGAATTTTCACGGATACGAAGGTATGAGACGGTGTTCTATTCTGTTCCATGCTATGCATACGAGAAAGGAATAACAAAATTTTTTCATTAATTTCTAATTAAGATATGTACTTAAAAAATCTGAAATTATTTTTTCTCCTTTTTTGTAAATGCGTGAAAAAAATTTGGTTGAATTTACCGAAGTTGCTTTGTAAAAAATGCGGAATATGCATGCTAAACAACAATTTTCTTCTTTATGTTTTGATACAGAAATAAGGCAACATTTTGCCGATAGATGGCGAAAGTATGCAGGTACCTATCTGAGCAGGAATAACGTCTCTTTTCAATGCCAATTAAGTTTAAAAATCAAAAAGATTTTAGCTTCAAGACTATTTTATATATTTGCATTTTCGAATTATTGTAAAATATATTCTAATTAGGAGAAAAATTAAATACAGATCCGTAATTTTTGTGAAAAATTATATATATGTTTTTTAAAAAATTCTCTCTTTCTCTTTGATTGAAGGGTTAATAGATTTTTAGCAATAAAGGCTGTCATTCCATTTTTATCATGTGAGAACATGATGTTGTTTTGGCTCGAGGGTTTTGATGTCTCCGAAATTTATTGGCAAAAAATACTTTTTACTTTACCAGTATTGCTTCTTTGACAGCGGATGCATTTTTAAAAAAGCTCCAAAACGTTGTTTGCCGACTATAAAAATTGAAAATGAAATATAATTGGCTTTATATATATATATATATATATATATATATATATATATAAAGAGAGAGAGAGAGAGAGAGAAGCCTTGTATTTGTTTCAAAAAAGTTTTAACTGGTTAATAACTTAAAAATAATGAATTAAAAACTAAAATTTCTTTTATGATAACTTGAAATTCACGATTAAAGATTTCATTTTCTATTTTTTTTTCAAGTTATTGCGCTCACGAACTCTGAGTTTTATTTGCTGCATTGTCTCCAAAATTTATAACAGATTTACAATGCTAGGAATCATAAATAACATTTGAGACGTCAAGTTTTTTCTGCCTTTGTTTCGTTTATGATGTTCAAAGGGAGACAAAAATTCCACATTACTTATGCCATAGTAATACAACGACATATTGCACTAATCCCCTCTTTATTTGTCAAATTTGAAACCTAGAAATTTATCAAAATATCGAAGGCAAATTTTTTTGCTGGTACTTTTCCGTTAACTATGCACAATCGAAAAATCGACAAAGAAATTTGGCGGAACTCTTCATTATTTGGCTATTTTTCACTTGTTATCTGAAAGGTATCTTTTTGCATTTACGGTATTCGCATTTTGATTGCATACCCGAATATATAGTTATATATAAAGCTGAGCAAAGGTGAATTATCTGCTAGAATAAGGCATTGACTATCATTAATAGAGAACATTGTTTTTGAAATATTAAATTCTTTAACATGAAAAAAAACTAAGGAAATTGATATAAATATGAATAATATGAATATGGAGATATTTTTAAGGCAAATCTGCAATAACGAAACAGTATAATTTCATTGTAAAGGTCAAAGTTTATATAAAACTGGCACAATCTTTCAGAATTCATTAATTTTGAATTCTTTTTCTTTTTAAAAACATAAATAATTTTCATAATTTGCCAATAGATGGCAATAGCATACAAAGTAAGGAATTGTGACAAGTTATTTGTAAATTAATGGCTTTCTTTCAATCGAAGGCTAATTAATGGAGGTAATATTTAGTTGAATTATTGTTATCTTGTGTTTAAAAAAATAACAGAGCATCGATAACTTGCACACACAAAAGAATGTATTTAATATTTTTTCAGTGCGCATTAGTTTAAATCCAATAACTAAAATAAACTTTGCAAAATATATAAACTTTGTAATATTTATTTGATAATATTTTGGAAGAATTCTTAAAATTAGGAAAAAAACTTGTATCACGATTTTTTAATTTTATAAAATTTAACGGCCTAAAATATTTTTTCGTAGTTTTTCCTTTACAATGACATAAAATAAAGTTCCAAAATCTACCAGTAGATGGCGGTGGTAAGCAAAATAAGGAACTGTGAAATAGGGTAATTTGACGTTTAATTGGTTTTAATAGAATGCTAATTAATTCACATTTAGATTTAATCGCATTATCTTTATTTTATTTTTAAAAACAATAGAGTATCGATAACGTACATACAAATTTTTTTTAATGTTTTAAGAAAGAGCATGAATATATATTGTCACAAAATGATGAAAAACATAAAATATCTCGAAAATATCTTCGAAAAATGATTTTTTTTTTTTGAAAAAAAAAAGAACTGTAAAATACGCATTAATGAAAATCTTATTTAATTTTAATATGAAGATGGTATAAAAAATGTTTTGCTCAATTATATGTTCGTAAAATATTCAAGGGTAATATTAAATATCAAGTAACTTTTAATTCAAAATTCATATTAAATTTTAAAAAATATTTTTATATTACTTAAGAAATAACTAAGTGTCGAATTAGAAACTATAGGTTGAACAGCCTCCATTATTTATAGAGAGGGAACCAGTATAAATATATTATCATATTTTTTTAAACCCCGTTTCTTAATTGTTACAAATTTGTAATCAAGATATTTTTTTCTTTCGTTGGAGTTGGATAGTCTACTATTTTTCAAATTCCTATGAGGCACAAGAATTTTATTAAAGATAATTTTATTAAATTAAATCAAATTAAGAAAAAAAGAATAATAACATTTCCGTTTTGAATCGAACTTTCCCAATATAGTACCTTTTGTGGTTAATTTCGTCGTATAT
>JAOUZG010017696.1:2857220-2893442 GCA_026289955.1 Argiope argentata | reverse complement strand
TATATGATATTCACAAGATTAGAGAGATTAGCAGACTCTCAAAGCCTTGACGAATTTTGTCACAATTTTGCCATAGATGACTAGAAATTTGAGGATTAAGCCGTATGTTAAATCACAGCCATCTAGATGAATGAACTATCACGCTGAAAGACATTCAAACATATAAATAGCCTTTTCTTGGGTAAACTTCATATTTAGTGTTGATCTATAATTGTTCACTTAGTTTAATCCTTTTTAGAGATCTTTACATCGCAGTTAAATTATATTTGTACATTTAACCCAACCTTTTTTGAAGCAATAAGAGGTTTACTTTAGGACGGATATTGTATGTTTTAATCACGATCAGATGACGAGGATATCTGAGCCAGCACTTCAAAACTTCCATGCCACAGTAGAAGGGGACATTTTGCCTTGAAGCAGTTATTATTCCTCAGACTTACTTACATTTCTATTCTCCAATGGAATCCGATTTCAAACTTGCAATCCTCCAAACCCGAGGCTTTACGAATAGACCGCCATTATTTTATGCCATACACAACATTTTTTAATAACGTTTATCGAATCTAAAACATAATTATATCAGGGCTTAGCGCGAGAAATCTTCACAATTTTGTAATAGATTTTTTTTGAAATTTTTATTTGTATATTTCGTTTAAGTGGACTAATAGCCCGTATTATGGGATATATGAATCATAATTTCTGCAATTAAGGAAACTGAGATTAAATTAAAGAAACGAACGAGAAACTAAAATTAAATTAAAGAAAGGATTTATTCATTAATCTGCTTTATTAATGAATAAACAATATGATTGTTTATTCATTAATATTTATTCATTAATAAAGTAGATTTGCTTTGCGAATAAACTTGAATCAGATGTTAGTTTGAGCCTCACTTTATTATACCGAACTCAGAAATAATCCGATGAAGAAAAGAAGAAGTGAACGTTCAACTAATTAGATTTCACCTGATAAATAGTTTCTGGCTTAACGGAAGTTCAATTTGTCACGTGCCAAATTAAATTACGGGAAATATTAAAATGATGAAAAATTACTTCGAAAATGTGGGTTATAAAAATATTTAATGTGAAATTTATTTAATTAACTTATCAAAAAAATCTCTCAAAAGTAAAAAAAATGTTGTAGGAGAAAATCAAAATATTTAAATAAGAAAATATTGACTTTCAAATTTCATTTTTTTAATTCCATTATTTCTTTGAGGTTTATGATAACAATAAATATTTTGGCATTGATTTTATTATTTTAATTTTAGGATAGGCGTCTCTACATAACACTTTGTCCTTGGGCAATTTAAAGGCACAGAATCAAAATTGTTTTGAAATCACCTCCTCCTCCCTACTCGTCCTCTAAACAATATTTACTCTTTACACTATGAAAAAAAATTCTATGCATGGTTATTTTCTTAATACAGATACTTATTTATTGCTCCAAAAAAAGTAAATATATTTAAATTGTTATATAATTGAATTTCTCCAGTAAACTCATCTAAGACTTTTTACCCCTCTGTAGGAATTTTTTAAAACCAAAATTAAAAAAATAAACAGATAAAATTTTCCAAACAATTAATCTCCTTGAATAGTTCATGAGATAAGACAACCGAGTACGAATGATTACTTCGCCATTTGTTTAGATTTGCTATGTGATTAGAATAGCTTTTTAGGAACGTCTAACCTGCGTCTTTTGAGATCAGATGCGAGCGCATCTAGAACATGTGCTGAAACCAGTCGTTGGTAGCTATCTTACTAGAAAACTTTCTATAAAATCTATTATTAGAATGGTTTTTGAGGAACGTCTAATATGCATTATGAGATAAGAAATGAGCGTAACTGATACATGTGCTAAAATCCATCGCTGGTAGAAAACTTTCTATGAAATCAAATCTTTTATTCGAAACTTGATTTTAATAGTCTAGAGAGTATTTTTAATTACTTATATGCAGTTTATAATTTAGAAACTAGGCTGATTATGCTATGTTATGTTCACTAAGCTCTATATTTATCAATTCTGTCTTGTTGTTATTTGACCTAAAATCTGAGCTTTGTTAAAAAACAGTGATGGATTAAATTTAAATTCAAAAGGAATTATTTTCAATGAATCGAAATACACTTTTGAACTAACAAGGATTGTCAAAAAATGTTTAATCTTTTTCAATTCAACTAACAGTGAAAACTGAACCCTTGAGTTTAGAATTATAGATTTAGTTTTATTATTATCCTGTAAGAACATGGCGTTGTTTTCGTTAGGATTTTAGAACAATTTAAGGCAACGAATTATCGAAGCTCGAAATAGCATAGGCAATGAGCATAAATGGCAATATTCATCAACATCTTTTCATGGCATATATCCTTTCACCTGCTTTTACCAGTATTGCATTATTATTATGCATGCTTCTTTGAAAGCAGCGTATTTAAAAGGTTGACTGGCTTTTGCCAGCATTGATTTTTCAAACCGTTTTAAACTACTAAGAAACTTAAATTAATTAAGACAAATAATTATTATAAAAAATAATAATGTTTTCACACGATAACTTGAAATTTGCGATCGTCGATTTCATTTTTCTTTTTTTTTTTCTTTTAGTTTTTATTCTGTATATAAGATTTAATTTTGAAACAAGGCTTTCAAAAGATTCTGAGTAACAATGATTGAGCCAAAATTTGTGTTGCTTTCATTCATTCGACATTCAGCACAGCCGCTTGAAATTATTCATTGCAATTTCTTTTAGTTTTATTCTTTAGTTTTTCTATCATTACCTAGATAAATTTTAACTTTCACACGAGGTGAGGAATAGTTCTTGACTAACCTACTAGATCACTACAAAATTTGCATTGTTTCCCAAATTTTTCAACATTCAAGAAAGCCCTTAGATTTTAGAATTTTTTAAAACACTTAGATGAGTTGTGTTTTTTAGAAAAGATCAATAAGAATTTTGGATTAATCAAGAGGGTTCCAAATTTCGGAAGTTTCTTTTTGTCTTGAAGATATTCCGTGATTTTTACCAAATTTGTATTAAACAATTCCAATTTCTCTAATTTTTCTAACGAATAAACTGTTCATATATTTTTTAAAGATTAAGTAGTCTTAATTTTGAAGAATCTGTTAATGTTCATCGTTTTTGAAAAAAGTATTGCCAAAATGGTTCTGTTCATTTTGATGATTTATATTTCTATCTGTTTTGATTAGTTTTAATTTTGTTCTATAGTTTTTAGTTTTTAAAATTTAGATAAGTTTTAACTTTCATGCAAAGTTTGAAAAATCCCGGACCAATGAGGATTATCCCCAAACAATTTTCAAACATACGAGAAAATCCTTTAATTTCAGAATTGTTTAAACCTATAAGTTTCATTTTCTAGAATTAAAAAGTAGTAATTTAGAAGTAAAAGTTTTTAATTAAACATTGAATTTCCGAATTTTGAAAATTTTTCCTGTGCTGAAAAAATCTGGTATGTTTTCCACCCGAATTCGGATCCAACTACCCTAATTATTTCTATTTAGTTTTCTTACCTAAAATTAAACGTGTTTAAAAAACGATTAATTAGTTTTAAACTTAATAAATTTGAATCTATTTATGTTCATTACGAAAGGATCAATCTGAAAAAAAAGAGGTGAAAGTAACAGCAAAATGGATCCTTCCTTCTCTTAATTTTAATTGCTTGTATCTATCTCTCATTTTCATCAAAAGTTGACTTTCTGTAATAAATTTGGAATTACTTAATTCTCTCATGATGAATCTAGGATTCTTGTGTCTTTGTTAAAGTTCTTTACTGATTATTTGAGTTTATTACAAGACAATCGAAGGAATTGTGGCCTATTTTCCTTTGAAGTCATCGAATTCTTCGCGTTTGTTTTCTCGATGCCGGAACCCTTCATCTTCTGTCCGTGCGTCGGTCGTTACGTCTCCAAATGTCAAGTGAGGGATTTAGGGAGCATGCGCCTCGATGGAAAGGGGGGGGGGTCTTCCAAAAATCGATCGAAAACGCGTGGGCGAGTAAAGAGAGAGGGAAGCTACCTCGATCCTCTATAAAAGAGAGGGGTTCACCTCTTGCCGTTCTGTGTTCTTTCTGACTCAACAGTTTGCAGTAGTTATTGTCTTCGCTGTCGACTTAGGTGAGAAAATATTTACTTTCACTTCGGAGTTCGAAAAAAATTAAGTTAATTTCTTTTTTAAAAGTTTTATTAACTTTTCTTTTTTTATTACTGTTTAATGTTCTTTATATGATTTTGGAAATTTTTTTTAGTATTATGATTTTTTTTAAAGTTTTTGATGTTATGTAATACTAAAGCGTAACTTTTGGTATTAAATAATAAGCAAGTATTTAGAAAAAAGGGTAATGTTTTCCGAGTCTGAAAAAAAATTGACTCGATGAGATTTCTTTAGACTCAATTTCAAAGTCTAAAGGAAATTTAGTTAATTTCTTTTTAAACGTTTTATTAGCTTTTCTTTTTTTATTCTTGTTTAATTATTCTTGTTTAATGTTTTTTTATATGATTCTGAAATTTTGTTAGAATTATGATTTTTTTTTTAATTTTTGGTGTTAAATTATACTGGTTTGGTTAATTTTGAAAAAGGTTAATGTTTTCATAGTCTAGTTCAGATAAATGTGGATAATTTTTTGTTTAAAGTTTAACTAGTTTTTTTCTCTGTTTTTCATTCTTGTATGATTTTTTTAAATATGATTTTGGTAGTATGATTTTTTTAGTATTATGAATTATTTATTTTTTTAGATTTCTAGTTTTATGTAATATTAGTACGTAATTTTTGGTGTTAAATAATATACGTTCATTTAGAAACTGGATAATGTTTATATTAATCAGTAGTCAGTTTAATAATAATTTTTTGTTCATTAGAAATAATTTTAGTTAATGTCTCTACATTTTACTAAAAAATCAGTAATGATATAAAATATTTGCATAAATATGAGTCTTTATGATATTATTGAAATAGTTTTAACTATAAATGCAGTATGTATTGATATTATTTGAAAGTATCGGAAAATATTTTTAAATAAATCGCAACTCTAATGGAGAGACAAAAATTATTTATTCCAATCTAACATTAATGAATAGATTTACTTCAAAATCATTTATGAATAATATTTAACTTCTCAATATTTAGAGTGATTTTGTTATGATGTTAAAAAGAAGGACGACTTAAAAACTAGAGTAAATGTGTGCAATAAGAAACTTTTAACACTCTAATTAAATCAACCATTTCAAAGATTAATAAGAAAGACGTTACATTTTTTAAAACTTGAATAACGGATACTTTAGATAAAAACTGCCATTTTAATAAAAAATATTAATTTTTATATTTGATTGTCCTTTTAATCATCAATAATTAATGTCTTATTTTCTTATGTATTTTCTAACTTTGAGATTGAGGTTATATTTTTCCAAATGAAAAAAACTGTGATCATTTTCCATCCTCTAAAAAGTATTCCTGAATAGAACTATTTTATAAAATTTGTAATGAAAATCGGGGAAACACTATTAGGCGGGAAAATGTTTTAGTCAATTGACTTTTCTTTTAGCAACTCATACCTCCTTTCATTCTGTATTTTCCAAATTTGAAGTTGTAGTTACATACATTTTTTCAACAAAAAAAAGTCACATTTTTTTCGTACTAAAAAAAGTGTGAATGGGTGAATTTTAAGGCATTTGCTTTGTTTATATGAATTTTTCTACTAAATCATGTTTTCTTACTAACTTCCTACTAAGCGATCATTTAAGCAAAAGAATAGTTCAAACGTATTAGTGTTCTACTTTTTTTGGAATCTTTTGGAGTCAAACCTGTTCGATTTCCAATTAGATATTATGAACATTGATCAGGGAATAAAAAACAATGAAAACTTTGTTAAAGAAACTAGTCCACATTTGTGTTATACAAAGTTGAAAATGTCTATATAACTAAGAAAATATAATCTTTTAAATTCCTCATCAAAATTTTCAAAGACACATTTAAGTGAAAATAATCATTAGGATAAATTCAATAGGAAAATAGTAATGTTAACACTTGTTGTTGTTGTTGTTGTTCTCGTGTTTATGGATCTGCAGTGACACCAAATTATACCGAAAGTCCTGATCACAGCCGCTGAAGGCAGCGGAATGTTAACGCTTATAAAGCTTATTTCGTAATTTTTCATAATTATGCAAAAAACAACAATACTCTTGAATTTGTAACAACTCTTGCGTTGTTGATTCATTTCAAACGTAAAGCGAAGCAAAGACGTAAATAGTTTTATTTCTTATATGCAAATCCTTATACTTATGAAGTATATATTCTTAACTTGTTCAGAGAAGATAATCTTAGCTTTATTTTGATGGATATGCATCCATCTTAATATATATCGATCTTCTCATAAACTATCTATTTCTGTTTGCATAATGTAAAAGAGTTAATATCAAAACAGTTTGTTTCGTTTTCATGTAAGCGACAGTACCTTAGATAAAAAAAGAAAAAGAAAGTATGAAATTGCGGGGGAAGGGTTTTTCCGATATTCTTTCGCATACTCCATAACAGAGATGTTATCATCTTTTCCCTCACGTAAAAAATGCGAGGAATCTATAAATACACTGATTTTTATTTTTAATGCCCAGGATAATACAAGAGATTTTTCTGTGTCTTATTAAATAGAAAAAATAAAACGCATATGCATTTTTAGAAAGAATTTATGTAAAAATCAGAAGGGAAGTTTTATACAAAGCTAATTTTTTTTAAATATTGAAGTCATATTCCAAATTTTATTTTATTAAATCGTAGCATTTTTCATTTTCCATTATTAAATGTATGTGCATGTAAAGGATCCATCTGAATAATTAAAGAATATTATTGGAATGGATGATTTTATTTTTGGATGATGGAATTCTAATTAAATTGGTTTGACGTTTTAGTCATATCTCTAAAAATTTGATACAGATGTCCAATTTAAAAATATAAAATTTTATGCATCTTGCATTTGGTCGATTGTACTTTGTGAATAGTAAAAGTTCAAAAAAAAAAGAATTCTGCGTTTGCTTTTCCATCTGTGAAATATAAAGAATGTACATTAAGTATCAAAAATTTTTAATTAATCTGCACATTCTAAATCTCCTTGAGTTCGAGAAACACTTTTTTAGAATTATTCCTGAAAACAAAATATTTCAGAAATACTCAAAACGGTTGAAATTTAGTTTATGAAATTAAAATCAAATATGTAGACTTTTTTCAAATTTAGAATGAAATCTGTTGACAACTCTACCTGTCAAGTAACTCAATTACAAATGAACTCAATAATCATAAAATGCGAAGACCAAGGTAAATAAAATTTGGTTTATAGGTTGAACAGCTAAATTAGCAATTTATATAATTTATAGTCAAATTCATCAAACGGTTGGTCGCTTTTTGGTCTGTAATATAACACATGCAAGTAAATGGAACAATTTAAACCGAAGATATTTGTTATATTATCGAATGATTACAACTGTAAATTCATTGCAAATTTTACTGTACATTATTCGTCATAAAGGCGTCCGAAATGAGTTTCTCACGTAGGTCCAGTAAAAATGCTAGATTTTCTTCAGAAATAGGCATTTTATAACTATCATTCACCCAAACCATGCCAGATATTCGTGTTCTCATCCAAATCATCAATTTTAGGCTGAGAAAGGGGGATAAGACGTTTATTAGAAAATAAGTGAGAAAGTTTCTGAGAGACCATCTGATTTTTCATATTAACTTATTCATAAAAGGAAACACTGCTTAACATTTTATTTAAAATTTAAACAAATCTAAGAAATTTTTTTATGAAAATTACCATACTTTCTCTTTGTACACTTCGCATACCAGAGAGTAAAAAATTGGCTATCATAGATACATGACAAAATGACATAAAAATAATTCAAATCCTTAACCATTTTATTTACTATCATAAAGCAAATACGAGCGCTCAATTATGCAACCCCTTCTGGGGTCATGACCCTTTTGTTTAAGAAGTCATAGCTCGGCGAAAGCCTCTGAGGCACGCGGCATCAACCTGCAAGTACCTCGACGCGACTCGAATCTGATCCCTTCCCAACCGAAATGGCTGTTTGGCCTTTCTTGGGATCGATGCCCCATTCAGGATTTCGGCTCCCGACTTCGTCTTCCGGAAAAAGAGCCATAAACGATCGTTTCAGAAAGTATCATTTATGACGCCTTCAATGAATTCGACGGCACGGGGACTCGCTCTGGAGATCTGGGAGGTCTTCGACCGAGCATGTTATTGACTTGAGACGGTCGATGAATTGATCAAACAAACGTTTCAACATCTGTTTAATAGGAATGAGATAGTCAAAAGGGATTCGATACATTTTGTTTAGTGAACAACTATGGTTTCATTCGAAACTCTTTGCTCCAAGGAATTCTACAATTTGACGATCATAAAAATATCGGGTGGCAGAGGAAATAATATCGTAGTTATTAAGCATGCGATCCTTTTTTTAATGAGTCTCATTAATGTGATTCACATATTTTATATAATTAAATGAACTTATGATATGAACTTTTTTATTTAGTCAAGAGAAAAAAGTCATCTAACTAAATAGTAAGAATGAATCACAATCTTGAATAGATTAAAATCAACCGTAGCCTAATTTATCAGCGGTTTTAAAGTTTAAAACGTTAATTGTAGCATTAATAACCTATGGCTCACATCTAATACCTAATTATATCAAAGCAGCTGTCTAATTAGATAAACCCCTTCTCTTTTATTTAAGGCTATGACTTACGGTTGTGATTCACATCTTCCGTATATTTAAATGAACTCGTTATATACCGTTTCTTAACTAGTGTAGAGAAGAAAGTTATGTAACTAGGTAATAATAATGAATCAAAGGCTTGAGTAGAATGGAATCAGAAGCAGACTCGTGAATCAGCTTTCAAAAAACGTTTTACAAGTCGATTCGCCTTTTACATGTCTATTATTTACATCTAATATCGAATTGTAATAAATAATCTAGTTAATAAGGTAAAAACATCCATATTTAATCTGTTTTACTTAATGACTCACAATTGTGATTCACATCTTCTATATAATTAAATGAACTCTCTATATACTATTTAAACTTGTGTAGAGAGTAAAACCGTCTAACTAGATATTAGGAATGAATCATAGGCATGAGTAGAATGAAATCAAAGGCAGCCTCTTAATTTTTTTTTTAGTTTTACATGTTAATTGCCATTTGATTCACCTATAATTCACAACAAATATCAAATTGAATTAAAAAATTATTTAATAAGAGAAAACACCTTACTTATTTAATATATCTTCATGAGGACTCACAGTTATTATTCACATCTTTTAAATAATTAAATGAACTCTTAACATGTCCTTTCTTAACTTGTGTAGAGAATAAATGTAACAAGACAGTAAAGATGAATCACATGAATAGAAGGAAATCAACATCTATCATAATAGGCTTTCTTAAAATTTAATACATTGTTTGCTACGTGATTCCTTTGTGACTCACACGTGATATCTAATTTCTATGAACCATTTACCTAATTCTATTCTTAGCTATAGTAAAATTCTCTTGTGTTGTTAAGAGATAACAAAGGGGTAATATAATTTAACACACATGGTTTACAGTAAAAAAAGAGTTAATAATTATTAAGTCGAGAAAATTTATATCTTCAGGTTAAATACCTGGTCTTAAGTATCGGGTGTGTACTACTCTCGATTTTGTTCAAATGTGCCTATTTTTATTCGAATATTTATGAAAAAATAGTTAACTTTCAGCTGCTTGTAGTTGAGCGTGACGTTATTAAAAATGCATTTTTATCCATCTTGATGTTAAAAGCTTTTGATGTTTTTTGATGTTTCCATCGCACTCAACAAGAACACTCCTCCGTCCTCGGCTAGGTGTGGCTATTATTCTGTTTGAAACGTTGCTGAAAAATTGATAATTAATCTAGCTTCATAATCTGAGTCAATACCAAAGCAACCTTCAGCACAAACAAGCTTAACATAGACTTAACGAAATTTGATGCGCGTTCAATTTAGTTTCTTAGTACAATGAAGAGAATATAATACACATTTCAGATGTCCACTCTTTGATAGATAGTGCTAAGAAATTTATAATTCTGTTAATAAAGCCATCAGGCGGGTCTTTTACCCATTTCGTTAATTGCATTTATGAATGAGCGAATTTATAGCTATTGATTGGAGATGTATTTGGGGTTGTTAACTGTAAAAAATTATTTTGATTTCGAAGGTGAAAATTATGCGAAATCATTTAAATATGTTCGATACACCGGTAGTAAAATTTTCTTTGTCATATGATTTGGAATTATTTAAATAATTAGCAGTTAAGTTTTCACATTAAAAAGCTTTCCCTAATTAACTTTTTAATATCTAAAAGGGTTTTTTCCTTGTTTTTCTCTTTTAGCTTCATAAAAGCTTTTTTCTGACTTTTGAAAAACTAAAGTTTCCTCAAAAGGTTAAAAAGATCTAAAGTTTGAATATTTTGAGAATTTTAGAAAATTATCTTTATGTACTAAGCATCTAAGAAAGTAAACACTAGTTTATTAAATTGGGTAGTATATAAAATTATTATTAAAAGAAGTAAATAATAACATATTGCTATCTTGCCAAAAATCTAATGATATCATCCTTTCAAATGTTTCTTGGATTTCGCTTAGTAAACACTTGAATTTCAACACAATGTAATAAAAGGCAAATGATTCAAGGGAATACAAAACCGTTGGACATTATTCAATTGTCCATAAAAAGTTGTCATGCTCAGTGATAACAAACCGTATAAATCTGTTGAACTTAACAGAAACAAACATAAATCATCAGCTGTGGGAAGTGCAAGGTTAGTTAAAAACAGTTCGGTAACTTTTCAATTGCCCGGTTCAACCTCCTTACTGAAAGTGTTTAATAATCGTGAGCCTAGGATTCAGAAGAAATCAGTGAGAAAGCTCGTTTCTTGATTGTCTAATGTTCAAAACAATCTGACTTGATTTAAGTTTCTTCGTGAAGTGAAGAAAATCGTACAGCACTTCTAAGGTTTAATTTTTTAAAAGACTCAATACAAAATTATTACATACCTATGTTTTCCTGACAAGACCACATATTAAATTTCAATCAATGAATTTAAAAATTTACTTTTCAGAGTTGCAATATTCTCATACTCACAAATAAATGGACAAACAGATAGTCACCCTTTGAAAATTTAGTCCAAAATTTTGTGCTCTCAATTCAGCCAGCTAGAAGAATTCATTTCCAAACTATCCTTTTCACAGGCACAGACAATCAATCTTGAAACTTTTGCATAATTTATCTAAAAATTGATAAATTTTTGTGCCAAATAGTTTTTAGAACGTTTCCTAGTTATCATGGTAGTAAGTCATGGTAATCCTGCTCAGATCTATTCATCTAGTTTAAATCTTCATGACCTGGTGGGTGCTAAAATTCACTCAAAACTTTCCTAATTTGTAAAAATTATTGCATTTTTTGCAGCATCAAACTTTTTTAATTTTTACACCCTTCTACCATATTGTGGTAAATCACAGATCTTCTTAACTCTTATATTTTGCAATTGTAAAATTAATCCATGCTCTATGTATACTATTTTTATATCCGGGAACTTTCTAAAACCTATGTGAATGGTACATTTTGTTCTAAATTAGATCTTGTACCAAAAAAAGAAATAAACTATCTCTCTGATTTTCTTCCATTTCTCCTTGATTCTTCTTCTCAACGTTTTGAAATTGACGCCATGTAATTACGACCATTAGTTGTTTACTTTCAACGGTTCTCTGAGCAGTAATGTTTTAACTTTAATTGCCCCGTGCTTCTGTGGCGGTCGCCTTTGTCTCATTTTTCCCACCCACTGACTTCAGTGGTTGACCAGAAAAATAGGAAAGAGTCTGGAGCTTCCCAGCCACTGCAGTGTCTCGATGCGGAGGAGCGTCCGCCCACCTTTGCGGGCAGATCTGCCGCAGTCTGCCCTCGCATTCCGGTGGGCTCATCCAGCTCTTGATCAGCCCCGGCCGCCCTTCTGAGGGGGCATTAATGTGAAATAAGGATTTCACAATAAGGCATCACGGATAACCGCATTGCAGACAGAATGTTGTCTTGCGGTTCATCGATGTTGCGTGTTGTCCTGTTTCCTCAATCTCTGGTTCTTGTTGGCATTGCCCAATACTGACTTACAAAATCAGTATTCGACAATATTGTGCAGTATAATTTGTTGTATTCAATTTTATAGTATATTCAAATGCTTGTACTTATATAAGTTAGACTTTTTGACTTCGGTTTCAAGGAATAAATACCTTTTCGTCATAGAATTTGATTTCGAGAAATCTCTGGTGTTAGCATTGCCAATTTTTATCTTACAAAATTAGTATTTAGATACATATCACATTATGTGACAGATTGTTTGTTGTTGTATTCGAATTTACTATTTTAAGTTATTTCTGTTCACACGTAATAGTTAGATTTCTTTACTTCGTTGTCAAAGAATGAGTACCACTTCGTCCAGAAATCTGATGATGAATTTCATATTCCAAATATATAAATTTCGTCCTTTTTTTCTATCCATCTGTCAGTACGTATGCGAACACGATGACTCAAAATCATGAAAAATCAGATTAGAGATATTTGGCCATTTTCCATATGGACTAATTATCCATTTAAGTCCTTATGGAAAAGGATAGATCTACATTAAATTTTAAACTTAATCCATCAACGAGAAGATAACATTTAATGAAAACTAATCTAGGTATATAATACTATAAAATACAAGGTGGGGTTTTAAAAAGATTTTTCAATTGAAAGACATAATGGCATGTCTAAAGCCAAATCGGTATGGGGTCTTGACAATTTAATTGTAGATTTGTATAGTCTTAGAAGACAATTAGTCAAAGAAAAGAGGTGTAAATGTTCATTGATTTTCTCTACTCTTCAAAGCTGAATACAAAATGCGCTATGTTTCGTAGTATACGAGATATTTTCACATGCTTTCTCTCATGATTAAAGCATAAATATACTTATTGATGGTGTTATATTAATATTCTGAGCTAAGCAAATCAAGTTAACATTCCACCATGTAAATAATACAATGACTGAAATGATGCATAGCCGCCTACAAAAGTGACGCGCTGATCATTTTCTGAAGATCATTTCAATTATTTCCTAAGATTGCTTCTGTTTGATGATGACGACGTTCTCGTTTTATAATGGAAGGAGAAGTGCTGTAGCTTCTGAGAGTATGGATCCCTGATCACGGGAGGGCAGAAATATGACGTCTAGCTCACATGAAGATGACACACACTCATCACATTCGCTTGCACAGTCCCTTTTCACAGGAGGGCACATTCACAGACTTCACAGATAGTACACATTAAAACCATGCCCTGACCGGGACTCGAATAAAGGGACGCCAAGATCAGTAGGAAGACACCTTACTTCTATACCAAGACGTCAGCATTGCTCCTGTATATGAAATGATATAATAATCAAGACAGTGATAAATTTTAGTTGAAAACCCTGGGAGATTTTTAAAGCAATGTTAAGTGCTAAGTTAAAGCATTAGTCCTAAAGGCAGTTGATATAGTTGAAAATAATTTGGTTTAAACATCAGTAATCTTGCAATGAAGTTTACATTAGAAACTAAAGATGTTTATTTTTGGTAAGCCATTTCCTAAAGATTTAGACACAAGAGATGCACATTTTACATAATTCTTCGCTCCTCGTGGTTTCAATTGCTCATGTTGTTTGATTCACCATCCTATTGAGTTACATATATGCTTTCTCTGAAACAGTGCGGCAGAGGCAGTTAATATTTGACATAGTTGAGATATATGTATGATAGAAAGAAGACTTGAAGTATAGCAAACAGATAATCAGCTTTGGCATCAGAAAATCTGTGAAACAAATGAAATTGACTTTATAAAATAATATTTCGCCAAAGGAAATTATAATTTTTTTTTCTGTTATTGCAGAGTTGTGGTATTTAAATGTAAGACTCGTAATCCAAAAACTTCATATTACTCGTAAATAGTAGTTGCTGATATATCTAGAAAGTGAACATCATTTTAAAAAAAAAGGTTTTAAAATTCCTCAATAATACGCAGTTAAGTTACTTGGTTCTAAGTGGGATTGCTTATCACCAACTACATCAAGTTTCCCGCATAACCTCTGACTAGTTAGGTATTCAATACATATGATTGAAATATGCTAGTATAATCTTCTCTTTTCATTGCTTTTACAATATTACAGTCTGTATGAGACAACTGAAATCAAAATTTATTATTAAAAATATATATGTAAAAATAAAATAGAATGATAGATGCCCAAATACAATTTATTGGATACCTGAATGGTCACTGTAGGAAGAAAAGTTTGAAAACTGGCAGACTTCCAGTACAGATCTTAATTTTCCTCTGAAGAAAACTGCATTTTTATTGAAAAATGAAAATTGTTGGGAGCAGCGGGAATTTATAGATGTTGATAAACCAAGAAATAACGAAAAAAAAACTTTAGCATAAATTATCGGCTAGTAATGTAGGATGCAATTTATTTGGTCTATCTTACTCATATCACACTGCCTTATGCCTGGATGAGAAAAAAATTATAAAATATATTTGGATGAGGCATTCTTAGAATTAGAATTACAATTACAGGTGGTAATCAGCAATATATACTCAGCGTGCCATTTGTATGATTTGTAATGGAAGATGTTCTGTTCCCATCTCTACTTCACTGTCATAGCGACTTTCATCACAATCGAACATTGAATTCGTTCACAATCGTGTATCCCTAAGTTAAAATAACTTACCTATGTAAATATGACTACCTATTAATTCATTGGAAATATATTCTGAATCTTTAAGCCATTTGGCATTCAAGTTAACGAGATACTTACTATAAAGATTTGGTTTCCGTTTCTTTCTTGCAGGTCGAATAACTCTGAACATGTTCGTTCTGCTGTTTCTGATTTCCTTGTCTTCGGACACGTGCCATTCGCAGTACGTGTATGGAGGGATCGTTCCCTACGATCCGAGGTACGCTGTCCGAAGACCCGTTCGGAGATCGGCCATAGAAGCCCTCGAGCGACTCAGGCTTCCAGTGGCTCGATACTTCCCTCAGGTTAGTAAATGTTCGAATCTTTAAAAATACCATAAAATATTTCTCATGATTCATTTGATTCTACACGTTCCCTGCCATAATTCATGTCTGTGATTCAAACCAATATCTACTAAGATGCTTATTTCTTTTTAAAATCTTATTTGTAGTAGAAAAGAGAGTAAATAATTTGATAGTAGGCGTGAATCACATGCGATTCATACGGTGAACAACATATTAAAGCAAGGAGAAATAAATTAAATATAAACGTGCTCTACTCGCATCAAATTCTACATTAAATTAGGGCCTTTGTTATTCTCCGGTTGTGGATGACATTTAAGCCAACGTGTTAAGCAAAGGAAACTACGTTAACTGCTTGTTGTAACCCATGGAGACCTTACTGCATTAATTTAAATACAATTTGGCGCTATTGCGTCAAATGGAGATTACCATACCATAATAGATTCTCGGCGGAAATAAGTTTATCGCAAAAGAGGTTACCTTATTGAGGAGAAAGAGAAATGCCTTATGAAGCGCTCTGAGATCCACATTAAATATGAATATGTAATTATTGTATATTTACACAGAGCATTCTATTAGATACCCGTACTTGAGAATGAAGAGTGGTTGAGAAACTAAACCTAAATGATGGGCAAAAATTTGAGAAGATTTGAGTTCATGAATAACATATACGAAACACGAAAACATGCTGTATTTAATACATATGCTACGGCAAATATAATAAATTAGTGATTATCGATTATTATTCATAATAAACAATAAGTTAAATGGTGATTATGTATAGTTATGTACCAGTAATTATTCATAATCAACGGATTATCGTAATCCATAAAAAAACACTTTCTGTGATTATGAATAAGACCCATTTTACTACAACTTCCTTAGTACACCTTAAACACTACGCGGCTTCTAACAAAGCAATTCGTGGTTACTTTATCATTTTGTTGTTTTTCTAGTAGGCGAATGATACGATAGATGAACCTAATTTTCATCAACAGGTGGACACCCAAGTGGCTTCTGCTCCTTTCCCATGGAGACCGAGTGACGTGTATGCCCTGCCAGCCCAATGGTCCGATGAATATGTGCCCGCCGTGGACGAGGACGAGACAACCGACTATGGCAACTACGAGTATGAAACTGCTTATAGACCACAGCCTGTCTATGCGGAGGAAGTCTATCCACAGGTGGGCGTTGCTGTCCATTCAATCCAACTGAATTTTATGTTTGGTTTATTTTTTCGATTCCTACCATTAGTTCACACTCCCATATATATATTTTTATTATCATAAGGGTGTTTTTTTTCCTACTATTAGTTAACACTCTCCCTATATATATCTAGTTCACATTTTCAATCGTTAATAAAATACTTTTTATTCATCCACTCAAGTTCAAATACATTTTTAAAAACTTGTAGTGATGACACTCGATGTTAATAGTTTTTTCAAATATTGATGCATTCTTTAAATTTAATTAAGTTTCAAAGCTTTAAATAGAGTTTTAGCAGTTTTATAATAAAAATTGAAATCAACAGGCAGTAGCTCAATCGGTAAAGTGCAAGAGTTTTAGTACTATTTACTTGAAGGTAAAGAATGCAAACTCAGTTCATGTAACAATCGTTAATTTTTTGATAAGTTACTTATATTAATTTTAATTTCTTTTTTAAAAATAACTAAAATATTTTTTTTGTTGACCTAAGTAGTAATTGACTTAAATTTTTATATATATTACTTGCTTTATGTATAGCATTAATACATTGTCATTGATCCTCCTGTATAACGATTCGTCAAAGAGAATCTTAAAACTTTCAGCATTTTTAGGAAATGATTATGAGTATTCAAATATTTTTACTCTTGTTATGACTAAAAAATAGTTTAAACACCAATTTTGAGGTTTCCAATTTGGTTTTTTTTTGGTATTTTAATTATGTTAAATTAAACCTTAATTTTTACGAAATAGTTACCATAGTTCAGTTTCTAACCTTTCCAAAGACATTTTTATTCTAAGAAAGATATATATTATTCTATTATCCTAAGTGTGTATTGACATCGGAGGGTATTAGGCTGTTCAACTTACCAGTTAGAGAAACCAAATAGTGAAAATAATAAGCAATCAAGAAAATATAATTTTAGCTTTATTAAGAGATCAAATCAGTTTGTATTCGATACTTAAATGAGAAGACAATGAGTTTGATGATTTTTTTAAATCAAAGAAAGCTCTAGGGAAACAAATCAAGAAACTTGTTCATGTCACTGAAAAATCATAGATTCACGAAATCTGGTTCTAGCATTATTTTGTGAACAATTCTATGAGCGTCTGTATTTCATCAAACTCTAAGAGTTCTGTAGAATGAGACAAGATTCCGCTATATTGGTAAGAATATGTCAAAATTTGTTCGCAGGAGGTTGAACCCGAAATGGCCGAAAGCGGCCCTCTCTACAATGATCTGATGTCCAGCTATCTGATGGAGGTGCCAGAGCGACCAGAAATGTTTGAGAACGTACAGAGAAGGAGTGACGCGGCCGAAACTGTGCATCTTGACAGAGTACTGGAGGCCAACGAAAAAGCCAGCGGAACCACCGCCGCATCTACGACATCTGCTCCATCACCCTCAACAATAACGCAGGCCTCCCAACAACAGGTGGGTTCGAGTTTCGGTTTTTCAGTTTTGATGTAGGCTACTATTATTTCATACAATAAAAGCATTCTATGTAGAAAATAGAAATCGAAATACTGCCTACGAATGTAAAATTAGATTTCTAACAGAAAATTTAGGGATTTTTAGCATCAAAAACTGATATCCTAAGAATTCCTCTTTTATAAAATCTCTAAATCCAAAAACAAAAAGTTTGAAGAAGGAAACTTTTTATAAATGTATTTTATAGCATTGAACAAATAATTATTCTGAAAAAAAAGTTGTTTATTCCAAACTTGATCAAAGTTCCAATTCTGTTTTGAGCATTCCCAAAATAAATCCACGTTTCTAGTGGAACTCTTTTTTTTCCAAATACTCAAAATTATCATCCCATAATTTTGGCAAAAATACACCATAAGTTCTTTTAATGTTTGGTGCAAGTTTTCAGACGAATGCTAGGAAATGCTGCCTCCAATTCGATCGACTCTCTTTCTTTAGAATATTCAGAGGTTAACGACGCAGATATTAATTTATAGAATAACGGGACATAAGTATGTCCTTATTTCTGTAGCAAGACTCGAAGATAAAAACTTGTTTTCTTCTAGTTGAGAAGTTTATCTTTTTAGAATAAAATTCTCAGTACTTGTGAAAAAGTCATCTATAACTAAACGTGAAATGAGCTATTAAGAGTTTTAATTCAACCATAAGAAAAAAGAAACCCATTAGTTTTAGAAAAAAAATGGTAGAGAATATCTTTGCAAATGATTAAATGTCCAAGAAGAACAAGATATTCAGCCTATCTCGATTGTAGAAAGTCCATTTTTATGTTCTAATATGAAGTTTAGAAAGCGAAAGTAATAGAATTGCCAAAGATTCTACTCAAATACGAGTATTTTGATGGATCTACAATATTTTGAGGATTCTACTTGAGAACTGTGTAAGTTTTAAAAACATTTTCGAAGTAATATTTAACCTTTTGGTTGCGAGAATAATAATAAAAATGAAGCTAGATTGTGTCGTAAGAAAATTATGGGCGTCTGACAAATGTGTCCATTTATAATACAATCTATTCGACTGCGTTATAAAATGATAATTATAAAATACAATAATTTAGATTAGTGTAATTTTGTTGTTAATGCAAAAATTGTAAACTCGTGCGAAGTTTTGAACCACGTTAGAGTAAAGAAAACTACACTTCCAGAATATATCCTCAATTTTCCTTGCAATTCCTATGAAGTTATACATAAAAAAGCAATATTTGGACGGCACAAAATGGTTGGTTACACAAAAATATAACAACGTTTGGAAGAAGAGTGCCATAATACGAAATTTTCTGAGCTTAGATGTCTTCAAATAACGTATATTTCTTTTAGAAGCAGTGCCACAAGTTAATTTTAATATTTATTGTTAGTTTGAGTTGGTGAACAATCTTGCAGTAAACCTCATTTCTCATGGCAATAATCGTGAAGACAGTAATCGTGACCTTCATGGCAATAATCGTGACTTAATGTAAGCAGTGTATGAACCCGAAAAGTCTTGAAGACAGCTAGGGTTTCTACTCCATGCCAAATTATTTCATTTCTATATGAATTACAAAATGGAACGCTGTCTCATACCACCTGCATCTGTAACGATTCCATTCGGTTTGAACAGAATGCTATGGTTTGATGGGCATGTTACGGGGATTTTTTACGATCTAAACTCTTTTTTTATTTGATATTCCTCTGGCTTTCTATCCGTTACAGAATACACAGCTTTTCAAAGTTCTTATAAGGAGCAAGATATACCGAACATTTCTGGGGGATTCAGTCTCTAACAAATTCTCCTTCGCCAGGTCCAGGTGACTGCAGTGCCCGCTTCTCCGGAGAAGAAGAACGTCAAGTCGCTGGTGGTGCCGGACGTCGTGCCCGTGGCCATCCCGGAGAGCGAGAGCTCTTGGCGGGACGTGGGTCAGAAGGAGGAGCCGCTCTTCAGGCCGCTGCAGAACAGCCAGAGGACCGTCTGGAGTGAAATGGACCTCTCCCCACTCTCCAGGGCCAAGAATACTCAGAACAAGGTGAGTTTCCGGGATGGACATTCCTGTTCACTGTCTTTGTTCTTGTAGAACTGGAAGCGAAAGTTTAATTTCGAACTTAGCTTTAATCGGATTTGACTTCTGTTCGAATGATGAGGACTTAGCGGATAGTTGATTCCATAGATTACAAACGGAATATAAGCCGATTCATAATGTATTCAAAACATTTTATAAGGTTTTTTCTCTTGATTCTTCTTTCTTTGAGTTTCCTCTTTTGGAACTGGAAAAGAATGTCTAATTTCGAACTCAGTCGAATCGGCGTGGTTTCCGTTGAAAGGATAAGGATTGCTTGGAAGATATTTGACCATAGATTTTAAGTAGAATATAATTGACTCATTAAGGATTATAAGCATTTTAAATATCTTTATTTGTTTGCTCCTCACTAGAATTTCCTCTTTTGGAGCTGGAAGTAAATGTCCAACTTTGAACTTTGCCTAATTGGACGTGATTTCCATTGGATTGATAAAGCGTACTTGGAAGATATTTGACTCCATGGCCTTTAAACAGACTAAAATCATTAAGGATTATAAGCATTTTACTATTTATTTGTTTGCTCCTCACTTGCGTTTCCTCTTCTGGAACTGGAAATAAAAGTTTAATTTCGAACTTAGTTAAATTTGGCGTGGTTTCCGTTGGAATGATAAGGAGTACTTGGAAGATATTCGACTCCATAGTCTTTAAATAGAATATAATTGACTCATTAAGAATTATAAGCATTTTATATAGCTTTATTTGTACTAACGTTTCCTCTTTTGAAACTGAAAGCGAGTCTAATTTCAAACGTAGCTTTATATAACATAACCAGTAGTAGTTTCTTTTGAACTGACAGGTAGTAATCGGTGTATGTTTGATTGCATAAACTATAAGTAAAGACCACTGACTCATTCAGTACTCTTTACTGCCTTGTTCCATTGGAGATGAAAGGGGAGATTTAATTTCGATCTTAATTTTAACTGGAATGAATCGGGGATACCTTTTGTAAGAGTATCGAGGAGTATTTGACCAATATTTGAGTCTCTTAACTTTAAAAAGAATGTAATCAACTTATTAAGAACTCTAGGTATTTTATACCATCTCATTCTTTAGATCTTCATTTACGTTTGTTAGTTTGGAATTAGAAAGCCTAATTTCGAATATTGGATGCATTTTTAGAACATAATAAGCCGAATAGTATGTAGCTTTAGTTGAGCTGGCAAGAAGAGGTGAAGTATATTTGACTGCATACTTCAAAAAGGGTCACTTTTTGATCATCTTTAATCATAAGTTACTGTTAATCACTTTTAAGGTGTCTTACTCCGTTGTATAGAGTATTTGGTTTTACTCTTCATATTTTTGGAATTGAAGGAATAGAAAGCATAATTTGGAGAATAATTTTAACAGGCAAAAGATTAAGTTTGAGAATGCTTGACTCTGTAGACTATAAATAAAAAGCCTAGGGACAGATTGCTCAAAGTATGGACATGTTAACCGACAAAAGAAATTAATCACACCTGCTGTGTTGTCAATCTTTGTTTTGTCTTCAGTTAAATAAAATGAGTTCAAATTAGAGCTCATATTTTAAGGAAGATATTTTTTCTTAATATTTTTAGAGCTGATATTAAAAAGTTCAAAATTAGTAAAAAAATTATTTTTTGTTGATGATCTTACAGTTTATGATATCCTAAGAGTTTATTAGTTTTTAGAAACGATTTTTAAAAATAAATCGTATCATAGATTCTTAATCAAACAATTTCTAAGTAGTTGTGTAACTAAAAGTAACACCTTCATAGCTTTGAGTTTCGCAAGTAGTTGTTTTTGAAGGTATTTTATTGTCCATTGGACGGTATTATGACGTTCGAATTCAGAAAAAATAATTTTAAATGATGTGAAATATAAATTTAGATATGAGCTTCTTACAATGGATGAAAAATTAATTTTGAGTATTGATTAAGATGCTAATTTTAACATATAATCATTTTTTGATTGGTAAATAATGATTAATTACAAGAAAAGTTATAGAATAGTATCTTTTAAAGAAATTTAAAAAAAACTCCGAAATAGGTTACAAGCGATGTCACTGAGGCTTTGAAATTTTAATGAAATAATATGAGTATGTTGATCGACATTCGAAGGGATATGGATTTTAGAGTATCAGCAAGATGTTTTATTCTTTTTGAAATTACAGTCAATTATTAATATTAAAGGATTTGACAGAAACAACTGTTCATAATTGTTTTGATCTTCATATAGCTCCGAGAAATTGTTTTTAAAAGTTTTGATTTAAAAAGATATAATCAAATTGAGAAACATAATTTAAAAAAATCTGAAAAAAAAATAATGCGAATGTTAACAGAAATGTCGCTTTTTTTTAATAAGATTAACTGAAAATTGTGTGCAATTCTTTTATATTACACTCAAAGGCATGTATAATGCTATTAATAGAATATAAGAGATATAAAAAAATATGGTTTAAAAATTTTATTCATCGTTTACTTTTTAATGAAAAGTAACGAATTAAAAGAATTAGTAATAGTTGTTAAACCTTTTAAGTGGTCGGAAAAGGTTTTATTCTTTATCATACCAAATTCAAAAGAAAATAATTCGAATTGAAACATTTAATTTCTTACAATTTTATTTTTATATATTTTTTAAGATTTCAAAGATTATATTAAATGAAAAACCCTCAATTTATTCATATTACAACCTATTTTTTTAGAATTTAAAATTTTATTTATGAATAATTGGGTGTTTAAGAAATTAATTATATATTAAAAGACAACAGAAAACTGAAAAAGAAAGAAAGAAATAGCATATGTTACATCTTAAGCTCAATGTTTCATTACAAGTCGCAATTAATTCATATTAATAAGCGACAAAATTAAATATCTTTAAAATTCCCGAATTACTTTTATATACATAACAAATTCAAATCTCTTTGATTAAATGTAATATCCCATCCGACAGCTTTCTATGAGCTCCAAATTTAAATGGTAATAAGAGTAAAATTTATAAATCAATTGATTCCATTATTCACTTACTAAATTATTCAGAATTAGAGAATAAATTATGCATCATTAAGATAATTAAATATTACCATGTTTAAAAAAATAAAACTTCTGCTTTTACTTCCTTTTCTTATCTTGAAATTTTTTTAATGAACGAGATAATTAAATCCTAATAATTTGTATAAAATTAACGAAATAAAAATAAAGAAAACAAGAGATTTGTTATCATAAAGCTCCAGAAAATTCTATTCCAGAATTCTAGAAGCAAAGCGCGTTTTAATTCTTTAGAATGTATTTAATTAAAATATTTATTTTTGAAACGAGAGTGAAAACGATTTTTCTTTTTGTTCTTTCCTTTTAAAATAAACAAAATAATTTTTTATAAATATTTTTTCTTGATGACATTATATATAAAAACATAAATAAAATGGTAGTGAAGCAATAGAGAATCAAAATGCAATATAAACAACGAAAAATATTTAACTGTAAACTACGTATCATGCTTTCTTTTTCTTAGTGATTATATATTTGCTTTCAAGAAAAGTTAAACCGAGCTCAGTGCTATATTATTTCTTTCGATCCGAGACAAAATTTCATTCTGTTCTATTTTTTGCAGATAATTATATACTCATAATAAGATGGCCCATTTTAGATAAATACGGTATTCGAGTTGAAAAGCGTCGTGATCATCAGACCCGCCCTTCATAATTGCCCCTCGGAGGCATTTGCTATTTCTGGTAACCAATTAAAATGTAATAAACGATTTGCAACACGCGAGTCCACCACAAATAGAAAGTCTTGAAATAGAAGAGTTAGCCCACAAAATCAATATGAATCGATTAAAAATATCGTTTGAAAAATGCAGCTGTTTTTCAGGAGAAAACGATTCTTTATTAAAAAATCGTTTGCTCTAGTTCGAGGCGAGAATAATAATAATGTCATTTTTTCACTAGAGTTAGAAATGAAAAATGAATACTGTCTTTTCTTCTTCTTTTTATTTATGGCTGCAAAAGTGTTAGAAGGGATATTTTCTTAAAGGTCACATTTGTTTTGATAGTATTTTTAGAATGAAATTACGTACACTGACGTGTCATATCATATTAAAGGATTTCCGTTTCTGAAATTTTATGCACACGTTTAGGCTTTTACAAGTTTTCGTCACACATAGTATGATAGCTCGTGTTATCACGCATTGAATTTTTCTTATTCAGTATACTTAGTTTTTAGACGAATTTTCGGAAGTGCTATTGACGAGGACAGTGCAAAATAATACCATTAAGACAGAATATATGACTTGCTAATGATGATATTTAAATTTTATTGTTACTTTTTATACTCAACTCCTAATAAAAAAGTCCCTATATTGAAGGATTCTTCTTTTTTTTCTCATTAAAAAAAGATTTAAAAATAGGGAGAAAATTGGTTCTATTATTTATTGTTTTGAAAAGTTTGAAATTATTAGATTTACAGACCTTTCTGTGTTATATTTATCTCCACTTTCGAAAAACATCTGTTCAAAAGTATATTATTAGGATAAATTTAGTCAAGTTAATTAATCCTGATGAACTACATCTTATAATAGGAGAAAATACTGTTTCACGTTGAACTGAATAATAAACACAAAGTACTCTGATCAATTATGTGTGTTTGAAAAAAGGCAAAATTAAATGGCGAAATCGATCCACTTGTCGAACATGGAGTTCTGACAGTATCTGCAATGTTTCTTGAAATAGAGGAATGTCATATGACAATTGATGATTCATCAAGGGGCCATGAGGCTGCAAATGCAATGGAATAATATTGAAATAGTTGCAATGTTTTTAATTGGGAAGAGTTAACTGTCAAGAGTTTTCGTCTTGGAGAATCCATTGTAAAATAGTAACAAGGAAACTCTCTTCAAAAAAGGAATAGCGCAGAATAAGTGATCCTTTCTGAGCTATTTAGGAGTCATAAACTTTCATTTTAGATAAAAATTGGCAAAATAGGGCCATTAGTCAGACTTGTAATACTGATCCTTTTATTTTGACAGTCCTGTCCATTATGGTCTTAATATTTATTGAAGTGAGCAATTAAATAGCAAATGTTACTGAAGTGAGTAAACTGAACGTTCTGAATAGCATTTCATTAGATTAAACAATAATGATATTTCCACCGATTTTTGTTTATTCATTTCTTTCTATATTTATTTCCTTCCACCAATAGCAGTAAAAAAAACATTTGAATTTTAAAATAAACTTGTTTGAGAAATAAGAAAACAAAATCCATTGTTGCTACTTTTCAATTAATAGTCGTTTCATAGTTTTTCACGAAGATTAGTTTAAAAAATAAAAGGCTAATTATTTAAGTCGAGTATTAACAAAGATGGCTACATTTTTTTCTAAAGAAAAAAAGATCTAAGATGCCATTTTTGCATTATAAAAAGAATTTAACCATGATTATTTGATAAAAATATATTCAAAAATTACCTAACATTAAATTTAAAAAATAATCATACTTTAATATTTAGAATTTATTTTTTGTCGTATACTACTAATACAAATTTATATATACAATAATAATGGTTTTAATGTATAATTTAAATACTTAGCTGTAGAGGAATTTATTCTATGACTTTTGTAATCTGTAAATATTTTATTAAAACTTTAAATGTTTAGTTGACTAATAAGAAATAAAAACCACCACTTCGTAAAATATATAACGATTTTCTAAACAAATGAATTAAGTCGGTCGAGGCAAGAGAAAAAATTTCACTTTTATTTTTTAATTTTACATATTATTTCGCAGAAAAAATATCCACATCCATTAATATATTTGATGAAACATGAATGAAAAAAAAACTAGTGTATTTCGCAAAGTTAATTAAGTCTCAGAACTCATTGAATTTAATTAAGTTTATTTACACTTCTTTATGTATAGAACAAATATTTAAAATATTAAAATAACTTGAACCACAAATTCCTAAAGTGCTAAGAATAAATTGGAAGAAAAGGAAAGAAAAGTTTGAATCTTTTACTGAGTAAATAGAAAACAGAGTAATTGCCTTAAAAATATTTTATTCTTATTGGAGTCTAGTTCATTCATTAATTTATTTATAGAAGTAGCTCTTTTCTAGACTCATTTAGAAACACACGCTTTGATTTTTATGATGGTATCATGAAATAGATAATGGCTATTATTAAATAACACGAAATAGCATGCGCTTTAGCAGAAATATATTGTATAAAGACTATAAAAGGGATATGATGACTCTTATTTCAAATTAAAAATGTAAGTCATCCAAATTAATTTTTTTTTCTGTAAATCCGTTTCAATTGAGATTTTTTCAACTAAACAGAAAAAAATGATAAAAGGCATTAACTCTTTTTAAGGATAACTTATTTAATTTTTTTGTTAAATATTTGAATATAATTAAAAATAATTCAAAAAGAAATTAAAATTTTCCAAGAGAAAGTGGGAAGTAAAATAAGTTGAGTTAGAAACAAAAAAAAAACATGCAGAAAGAGATAAGACGAAATATGTGAACAAAAAGACTAGTGCCCAGGATATCCATACACCTGTTGTTGCACCACTGGGTACAAAATAACCATTATAAAGATCAAAAATTGGACACCAATCAATATAGTTTAGTGTTTAGTTTAGTTATATTCACACCCCTTTGTTAAGTAGCACTAGGGCTATTTTGGGGTAGGGCTTGTAACTTTGAACCGTGATTAGCTAACGAAGACGACATCTGAGTTGTCCTCTCTCCTCTCCATACCAGCGGGAGGACGTTTGGCTATGACAGATTTAACATGCAACTGACCCCTTTACATGACGGTTCTTTGGGGGAATTGGGTTTCGAACTTAAAATCTTACCACTCACGAGCCGAGGCCTTACCACCAGGCCACCACGACCCTCACCAATCAATCAATCAAAAATAAGGTCGTAGTCTTCTTCGCAATTTTTGATTTATTTTATAGTAGACGCCTTTATAAACGTTGGTTTATTGGAAATTTTGGTATATTAAATTGCAATTCAGTTTCTTATTCAAAGCATAATGCTCGTAATTCTCTAACAAAGATTTTCAAGCACCACACTAAGACATCTAAGCCTTATTACTTAAATATTTCTTACTCTTGCTCTTTTTCTGGTGCTCATGAACCTGAAGTACCAAAATAATGGGTTACCATTAAAATGCTATCGGTAATCTATTTCACACTTCACGTTATCTTTCATGACAGGTTTTCGGTTTTTTATTTCTCTTATAATAAGAGCAGATAATAAATGAAATCTTTCTTTCTTAGCTTTTTTAGTCAAAAATCCTTCTATTAATTATTTGACGAATAAGCAAAAACAGTTTGGATTTCTTTCTAATAAAGTAAAATATTAACAAAAATTATGCAAAAATATTTACGGAAAATTTTAAACTTTGGGAAAATTTTACTACCGTGAAATTAGTTTAATTAAAAGGACCTTATTTTTTTTAATTTTAAATTCATCTTGTTATCGTAATCTTTTTGGATAAATACCTAACTTTAACTAATTAAATTTTAATTAATTAAAATTTCAAAAAAATTGTTCCAAACTTCCCATTTTCACCCTCCAATATGCACTCATGCTAAATTGATAATTCAAGGTCAAACTGTCTGGCTAGTGGCTTGACAGCAGACACACTCCCACTGTCACAAGGCAGGAGAACATATGTTGAAAATAACAAAAGAGACATTTAATCTCACTTATTATTAGAAGAGACTGGTTTTCTTCATACTGATAATCCTTTTTTTTTTCAAATACTTCTGTAATAAATAAATACAAAACAAAAAAATACTCCCGACTGTCTGAAATTTGAATTAAATGTCCCTAATGGACGTTCCTTATTAGCAAATAGTTAGTGTATAAAAGTAATTGTTCAGTATTTAGGATTTAGAAAGAGATTAGGTTCTGAATAATTTTTTGTCCACTTTCAATAAACGTAAAATAAGACGGTCTTAATCTGTCTAGAAATAATGAAGTCCCTTTATTTGGGCTTTAACAAATTATTAATAATTTATTTATTCTTCTTGGTTACTTATTATGTTTGTTTTATTTGATAGTATTTTTTAAATGGAAGTACTTGACAAGTACTTTATGTCATGTTTTCATGCAACCCCAATTAACCAACATCCTTCTTTGCGTGTCTATGCCCTAAAGAGTTAGGAATTACTCGAAATCTTATCTGTTTTGATTTTCTGTGCTGAATTTTTTTCCTGTGATATTGGATTCATTAATATTGAGAAAAAAATTAGAGAAAAATTAACTTGTGTGAACAAAAGTAAATTCAAATCTCATCTTCTAATACCTTAAACAAAAACATTCTTTAATCTCTGAAGAAAATGCCGTTTATAAAGGAGAGTTTATATTATGCCATTTATATCTGAGGATCCACCTCTCGGTATCTAAAGCATTAAATGATAAAAGGATCGCAAAAGTCATATATTTTCCATTAGGTCGAATCAATGGCACTCTGATCGTGTGATGCCACCGACTTTAAAATCTTTTTTCGTAATTATGGCTATACGAAGTGATACAAAATGCAAATTTAAAATAATGAAAAATCAAAAGCAATTTGACTTAGTTTTCATGTAGCCAGATGCCAAAACATTTACCGAAATGATTAACTATTTTATTTAAACGCTACATTCACATCTATTTGGATCAATTATTTGCACACTTTACTAATAACATGTCTTTAGTTAAACTTAAATTAAATCATTATCCCATTTTAAAACTAGAAGGAGATCATTTTGTTAATAATTCTGGATCCAGAGTCACAAATAATCCTTATAATCATGAAGAGTGGTATAAGTTGAGAAATCAGAGCTTTCATGTAATGATAATATATTACAATTATTATGCTGTACAATCTTTATTGGAGTAGTGTTTCAAAACTGTAATCCTCTCAGATATTGTCGTTGTTTCTTATGGCACTTCCCATAGACAAGTTCGCTGAGGTAGTCAGCTATTTAAGCCTAATCAGCGTCTCTTGTTTTGTAGTAGCATCAATTAGGGCCAAGAGTACGACTTAGATACACACTCATGCACAGCCTCTTTTCACTGGGGAGGGGGACATTCATATACGTCACAGATAGTACATAGAAGAACAGCCATGCCCTGATCGGGACTCGAACCCAGGACACCCAGTTCACGGTGAAGACTAGTGTTAACTAGGGCCAAGAGTACGACTTTTCCTACTCGCTCATCACATTCGCTTGCACACTCCCTTTCTACAGGGGGTCGCATTCGAACACCCTACAGAGAGTGCACAGTAGAGCAACCGTGCCCGAACTGGGACTCTAGTTTGGGATGCCCAGTTCAAGGGGAGGACGGCTGAGATATTATAGTTTTAACAAGCTTTCACATAACAACAGTGCCTTAGAATTATTGTGCTGTATAATCTTCATTGGAATCGTGTTTCCAAACCTTAATCCCCAGTCCCCGAAGCTGAAGTCTATTAATCAGACCACTGCAGCCCCATTATCTCCCAACTATAAGGATGATCTTATAATCCTCAATTAGGGTCTAATATTATATACGACCTCACAACAACCTTATTATTTTTTAACATCACTACAAAAAGTTAGAATTGCCTTATAATATATAATATATCTTTATTATATATTAACTTTCTCCAAACTTTGATCCTCTGGCTCCAAAGCTAGACATCCATCAGTCCAATGCTTCATTCCACCTCTCTAACAAAAAAAATCATTACAGAACAATCAAAAAGTTAATATCTTTTTCTAATGCAGACTTCACATCTCTCTGTAAGATGCAATTCTGATCATGTTTTATTTATAAAGACCAGATCGACTAGATAAGCCCTTCCATCTCAAGTTTAAATTAGAGTCTGCTCTTCTAAATCTTCTAGACTTAAAAAAAGCTCATAGATCAAAATACTTCACCAAACGTTTTTTACTTTTTCTAGCAGTTACTTCAAATATTGTTTTCATTCATGTTCCATAAGAAATATCCCCTTCTCCCTCGGGGATGCAATTTGGCTCCAAAAAAGCTCAATTTTCCCAAGCTACAACCAACAGCAAAAACAAATGAATGGTAATCGGTACAGGAAGTCGATTGACGTCACTGGAGCGAGGGCGTCGCCATACAAGTCAGGGCGGCGTCCCATTGGCGGGGCTTCCATCGATCCAAACTCATTCAGAAGTTGCCCCATTCATGAGATTTCGCCACGGGTGTCCCGAAATAGCAGAGGGCTTCAATGCGGCAAAATCCTTCTGACGTAGAAGGACTTCTAAAAATAGCCCTTCCATGGCCATGTTTGGACCCCATCTTACGTCAGTGTGACGTCATAGTACTGACGCAGGATTTTCTTTCCTGTCATCAGATTTCTCTCAATTAAGAAACGTCGATTCTAATTACACTGGCACGGATGTCCTCTAGAATATCCTCAGAAAGGAGATTGGTCCATCCCAGAGAATATTGGAAACTTTTATGTCCTTCATTTTGCAAGAGAAAAAGTTATAACTTTAGATATTGAACGAACTGAATGGGAGTACAATCGATTTTTGTCGTTCGATAAGCAATCATGTTTCGAACACACTATTATCGATAAAACACGTTCCGGGGATGAAAATAACATACAATAAAGGTCTAGACAAATTTTTTTTTCAAAATAATTGAACAGAGGACATCATGTTTGACCTCTGTGGAATATATAAGTTCACATAATAATATCAATTTTGTAAGGCAGCCCTAATGGGAGATTAATTGACTTAAAATTGTTGCCATAATCTCCTTTAAGGTGCTATAGTGTCAACAGTAATATATTTTCAGACTGTTGATGTTTATATTGTAGTTTGAAGGGGATAAATTTAAAATTAAAGCTCACAGATTGTGCACTCTAATTGAGGCACACTAATTTCTAAATTGTTAAAGGTAGTTCAAATTGAAAATAGTCTTTAATGACAAAAAAGCTGATAGTTTCTGTTTAAATAAATAAATGTACAAGTGAAAACATTCTGAAATCTTAAGTTTTATGCATCTTCCCACACCTCAACATATCAGTCATATTTGATAAAATTAATTTTACACTTTGAGGTTTGAACACTTAAAAAATAATCTGCTCTCCTGCGCTTAAAATGGACTGAGTTATGAAGCTTTTAATACATTATTTTAGACCATTCAATAGTGGCATCATGACAACGAAATCTTCTTAATTGATTATATCACCTAATTAGTGGCTGAAGTGGCTTAAAATCTTTTAAAATAATGATACTCAAAGCCTTATGTTATACAATGCATCGCTCTACCGATTGCAGAAACATCCACTTGGTAGTTACAACTATAGATTAAACTATTAATACATTCTAGCTCAAATTTTTCATTTCCATCCTCATATTCAAACCCTATCCTTCGATCTTCGTACGTTTGCCTGTTATTGGCTATTAAAATTGCTCAGCCCCTAATTGGTATGATTTTAGGTGATATTTAAGCCGTCATAATGTAATCTGTCTCTAAAAACAAACATTTACTTAACAAAATAAAATATTTTTTTTAATTGTTGGTGAATACATTCTCGCTTAGTTTTATTTGACTTAATTTGTTTCACGTTCGTAAAGTTGAATTTTTGCATCTGGGCTTAGGGATACTGTGCATTTTCATATTCTCAAATAAAATACTTTATTTTATATCAATGAGAAATAAAATATTATGTTATTTTCAACACTCCATAATCATTAAATTGATTAAATTTTACTTCTGTATTAGTGGCGCCATCTTTTAGCGATTTTGAGAAAAATCTGGTTGCAGCATTTGATAATACTTATAATGAGTTATAAAACGAATTCTGAAAAGTATAGCAATTCATATTTGCATCTAAATCTAATTTTGAATTCTAGGATTAAAATAATTTACTGAGTAGTATATTAATAAAAGTGTTCTCAAAAATATTTATTTAATTTTTGTCATTTTTTTTTCTTTTTCCTCAGAGTCCCATTCCTCTCCTGAAGCAGATGATCCAAAGTGGCGTGAAGAACTCGGAGGCTACCCGCGATCCACTATTGGAGGAGCTGACCAACCTGAAGAAGAAGCCTGGCGTCTAAGAACTTGGACAACCATCGACTTTTTCCGATTTTAATTCCATCATCCCTGTCTGATGGCCGAAGCAACGGCACACTCGAAGCATTAAACAAAAAAATATCTATCCAACAGGAAAGAGATGAAGTCTTTAATCTGTGAAGTTCATTGTCTCCCTCCCCTTCTCCTTCCACCCTAGCTTGATCACGTGACGGATCTCAGCGAGCCAATGGGATGTTAGAGGACACAGGCATTGCCTTCTTAATCCATAGTGAAAAGGGGCAGTGCCACCTGTTGAGAATTTTCAATTGCTGAGGCGAAATTGAAAATTTAGAAATATTTGTCATTGTATTTGTTGACAAGGCATTAAGTTTCTCATTGTTCAATTATTAGTTTAACGATTTTTTTTACTTATGTTATGTTGTTTTTATTTTTGTAATTTTTTTTCCCATTTACTTTGATATGTATAATTTTATGATTATATAATTATCTATTTTTTTTATCTTTTGAAATACTGAAAAAAAAATTTAGATCAAAAATTTGCTCAGCTTAGTCTCTGTTAAATGAAATAACAATGGCCAGATACGAGGGGGGGGTCTCTTTTTTATCAAATAATTCCATGGAATGAATTGCAGATATTTAAGACTGTTGAGATTGGTAATTACTCATTAATTTATTAACAGTCCCTTGTTTAAGTTTGATAAGGTTTAAACATTTTTATTTATTAAACAAGCTTTAAAATATGATAAAATAGAAAATAATATTAATTTTTTAAATAAGTATGAAAACATTTGTCAAAATTTTATGAATTTTCATTGAATAGAGACTTTGCGGTATTTTGTATCATCTAGAGCTTTCGTTGTCTGTTTTCATTCTTTTACAATTTCCTTTTTTATTTTCTAATAATTCCATAAATATCCACCAACATTACTTTTATTTCAAAATTTACAAAAAAAAATTAGAATTAGAATTTTTTTCCAAAATTTAAATTAAATACTTCAGTTATTAAGTTTAATGGTGCAAGCAAATAAATTATTATTTTTTTCATGAAATATTTTGACATCTATTTAAACATATATTTGCAGTTATCTGCTAATCTCAATTGTTTGAAAATAAAGCAGATGTGGTTGTAGATTAGTCTGCTAGCTAAAATCAAAATGATTTTTTTTAACAATACCGTTTTCTAGAAGTATTTATTAGTAATCTACTTAAAAAGAACGACCATTTTCCTTGTAAACTGAAGAGTTTTTCGTGATGAGGAATCGAAAGTTGTTCGTCACTCACTGGGTTATGAAGGCAAGATTGTTAGATAGGTGTTATATCCTAAACGTATCGCACAATGGACTGAAAGTTCGATGTCTTTCTGTTCACGATTCGGCCATTTTAAAAAAAAAAATTTTCTGCCATTTTACAGCAGCGACGTCCTTTCTGTCTCAAAGCGACGAACAAAAACTATAACTACATTTATAAATAGCATTTCAGCTTCAATTATTCGATTATAATAAAAATGTTAGATCTTAAAGAAGAAAATTTATTTAGTAAGGAAAAAAAATACGTAAAAAATAAATGTATTCTATAAATTCCCTGTCTTCTATAACAAAATGGCATAGAAGAATCGAGAAAAATTGATTGATTGAGTTAAATATCTTCTGAACGTAAAGTTCTTTTTTGTACATTTTAATTACCGTGTTTAATTTAGTTCATGGAATGGATAGTTAAAAAATAAATATTTAAAAATAGAAACGCATAAATCAGTTAATTAAATAAATATACTCTAAAATAATTTATTTCAACTCATTTAACTTTCATTTTTTAAAAAATAAAATATTAAAAAAACCTTTTATCAAAAAATTCATCAAAAAATGAATTAATTTTCATTTTGTATATATAATATTTAATCGTAATATTAATAACAAATAAATCGTACTAATATTGTTCAGTGGAACAGTAAAATAATAAATCGTTCTCCAGATGATGCATATCATTTTTTAATTCTAGAAAGATTTACTTCAGTAGAAGCAGCTGAAAGTTTTCCCAGCTGCAGCTACACTATTGAAAAACCACCTGTTCTCACGTCATCAGCCATAATTCGAACCTGTGAAATCTTTAATTTAAAGCTGATATAAATGACAGTCTGAAAGAAAAATATCAGATTTCGATGGTAGACATTAAGTCTGCAGATGATATATTCTCCTTTTTTATTAAAAAATTTCTAATTGCATTTAAACTAATGTGCCTTACATGGCTATAAAATTTTAAGGAAATTTAGTTATTTAATTACCTACTAAATTTATTTAAATAATAATTTAATAAAATTTATTGTTCAACTCAATTATTTTCCATTATTAAGCATCGTTTTTTTTTTAATTTTAAAAAATCCTATTTACAATTGATTTTGATTTTCCAGAATATCGATTTCAAAATTACTTCATTCAAGAGTTGGATTATATAAAAAAAATTGAACGAAATTCTAACAGAAATAATTTAATCTAAGCTTTTAAAAAAGGTATCTTAACTTACACATTAATTGCATATAGCCTTGACCAAGTGATAGGATCTTGGCTCCGAGGCTGGAGGGCTCAAAGTTCGATACTCACTTCCACAAGATATACATTTTTATGTGTATCTGATGTACTTAAAATTTGACATCGTATATCAAAGGTCCTATTATGCGTGTGCTGTGGAAGTATGGATAAGAGTGCGCCAGCTCAGATGTCTTTCCCGTCATCTGATCGGGGTTAAAAATTACTAAATGAATTTCCTAAATAGCGCTCCTGTTGCTTCCAAACAAGGAATCAATATAACTTAAACAGTAAAAATAATTTTAAAAAAAGTTAACTAAGATTAATAACCTTGCATGATATTGTTTTTGTATGTTGAAGCAACTGCATATGTTGAACATAACTTACCTATCAAACATTTAATAATCAGTAAAACTACAAAAAGAAAGTTATATAAAATTCCAAAACATACTTTTGAATTATAAAGTGATTTTTAATGAAAATTTCAGTAAAGTTCCTCTAAAAAATTAAATAACTCAGCTACCTCTTTCACAATGATGACACAATATTTAATACAAAAGTAAAAATTCATACCATAAACAGAGTGACATAATGCATCTTTTTTTGTTTATTATGTAGGATAAAAAATTTAAATTTCTTGAAACAGAATACAAGAAAATGGGACATATTTTTAAAAAATGATTTTCAACCTTTACTTTTGAATTTGTCTATGTCAAATACTCAATAAATAAATTAAAAATAAATTCAAGCTAATTTTTTTTCTAATATTCTACCATAGGAAATTCTTCTAATTTAAATCGCAAGAATATTGATAAATTGCTTTAAAAAATAGCATAACGTTTCTTCTATATAAACGAATGATACTGTGATAAAAAATGATCTTAAATAATTATATATAATTTGCAAATAAATATCATTCGACAACAATAGGCAAATATAATTCGTTATTTTATCATTCAAATATTTACTTAATTATTCTATATATGTATAAAAAAATATTCCTTGTTCGAAACTCTCATCAAAGATAACAGAAAGGGCGTCGCTGTTAGAGCCTTTTTGCCACCCTGTAGTGTTTCCTGCGCAGCTCAAAGTGTAGCTGGATGCCACTGGAACGTTAATTTTTAGCAGAAACTACTTCGTCCAATCAGAGAAGTTTCAATGAAACAGAAAAAAAAATGCTCGTTTTCTGATTGGTCAAAGACATTATACGCTAATATGTGACAATTCAGTGTTTATCCAGCTTAACACCTCCTCGCCTTAGGCTTTCAGCACATGCGCAGAAGGTGTTCGTTAGCCCAGCGAAAAGGAATTCCCCTCTGTATTTAACTGTACTGTACTTCATGTATATATATATATTAAGATTGCGTGTTTCGTAGATGTAGATAAAAAAATGAATGGTACCAAGGAGAAGTGTGTGTTGTAGCGCAGTGTTTGTACATAACCAATGTGTGTCCGCCAGGGGACCCAGCCAATTTTCACTGTAAAACTATATGTTAATAAAGTATTTTATTTACTTACAAGTTAATCAGTCTTCTCGGAACATTTTTTACAGAATCGCTCTTGGACCAAGAAGCTGATGGAATTTTTGATGAGACACTAAGGATCTGTTTATAATTTTTAGGAGACGATTAGCTCTCCAACTCATTTAAAAATAAAGTCTTTCAAATTTATAAATGATATATAGAGAGCCTAAAAGGCTCAGAGACAGTTTTAATTGGTTGTAGTTTTGGATGCATATATGAAAACCAATATTTCATAAAAGGGATTTAAAATTCGCAAAAGGATTTAAATTTCAAAAAATCAGTAATATTTCATAAAAGGTGTATAAATTTC
>JAOUZG010017696.1:2846129-2857210 GCA_026289955.1 Argiope argentata | reverse complement strand
TAAAATCAGTAATATTTCATAAAAGGGATTTGAATTTCATAAAATCAGAAATATTTCATCAAAAGGATTTGAATTTCATAAAATCAGTAATATTTCATCAAAAGGATTTAAATTTCATAAAATCGGTAATATTAGGAATTTTAAAGAGATTTAAAATTCCTAAAAGGGTTTAAAATTCAAAGGGAGTTCAATTTCATAAAAAGGACTGAGATTTCATAAAGGGGATTTAAATTTTTAAAAATCAATAATTTTTCATAAAAGAGACTTACAATTCGTAAAAGAAATTAAATTTTAAAGGGATTTAAATTTCATAAAAGAATTAATATTTCATAAAAGGATTTAAATTTCAAATAAGGAGTATATTTCATAAAAAGAATTCAAAATTCATCAAAAGATTTAAGTTTCGCAAAAGAAGTAATACTTCATGAAAGGTATTTAGAATTCATAAAAGAATTTAAGTTTCATAAAAGGAGTAATATTTCATAAAAGGAATTTAAAATCTAGATCTGTTTCCAACTTTTTAAACATGCCTTTAACCTGACACTTTTCTCAGAATCATAAGAATCTATCGTTTCAATAAACAACAAAAATTTAGATTTTTTTATTATTTCATTATATTTAGTTATAAATTTTATGCGTGGTTTATTTTTCTAATACTGGTTACGAAAGTTTCGTTAGAAATCTAAAATAAATTTTGGTTGAACCAGTTCAAGGACCTAATTTATTTTCTCCTCTAGAAGAGTCCTATACAAACGAAAAAAGCGGTCATTAAATTAAATTTCTAAGAATGTAATTTATAAAACCAAACAAAACTAAATGTATTATTTTAAATTCTTTTTCCTTTTTCTTGGGAACACTTTTCATGAAACGTATTTTCAAAGTTGCAATAATTAAAAAATGTGCACGAATTTAACGAATTCCTCATGAGTAACTTATATTATCATGAACTTGCTAACGAAATTCATAAACTCAAGTTATTTCAAAATATATTTATTTAACAGAATATAAATTAATTAAATGTTTCTAAAAACAATACAACAAAAATTAACAATGATAATCATTCTTAAGGGAATCATTGGGAATTGTCTCGCCCTATTTTCGGCATGTTTTCTCATAAAAATGTTACCCCGCTCCTTTCGCATTGACCTTGTACAAGATCAAAATCACGATCAAAAAATATATTGAGTTTTCTATTTTCGGAATCCCTTGCAAGGAAGTGTCCTGCATAGTATAATAAACCTGATATTTATATAAACGATGCTTTTTATTGATGAAAATTTTTCAAATTACCGATCTTTGATATGAATTGACGTTCTCACTGAATTTAGAAAGCGTTCTTTGACGATTAATAGTTGTAGCAGTACCAATTAATGCAACAGTACCAGAAAATTGAATATATAATTTGGATGCCTTCTTCCAGGCCAGTGACAATCAAATTTCGGCATCGTACTATAGTAGTCGATGGATTTTCCTTCATTTAAGGCACTGTGTTTGTGAAAGTATAAATCAACAAATTATAAACCTTTTTATAGATAGGGTTCAAAGCTTGATTTATATTTACATTTTATATGCTAAACCTGTGTACCAATTTTTTTTCACCCATACAATTTGCACGAAAGACATGTATATTGAATCTTCATCTTTACACATGCTAGAAGGGTTTATTCCCTTCTAAATGCGGAAAAAAAGAAATGGCTAATAAGGTTTTCCCATCAAACTATGTTTAGCCTCAGAATATCATTTTGCTATGGATGATAGATTTTTGATACATACTAAACATCCCCTTAAAAGCATCCATTGATACTAAAATCGTCCAGTTTAAACAATAAAATTAATTTAATTGGTATTTCCAGCGCCGGTTCTAATTCTTGAACAGGATGCTCTTTGATATGTTCACAACTTGATTTATATTTACATTTTACATGCTAAACCTGTGAACCAAATTTTATTCTACCATCACGGTTTGCACGGAAGGTATATATGCTGAAAAAAACATTTTTTCCACAAGTTAGAAGGGTTTATTCACTTTTTGCTAAATGGTAAAGAGAAATGGCTAATAAGATTTGCTATGAATTTTCCTATAAAACTATATTTAGCACCAGAATATCGTTTTTCTATGGATGATGAATTTCTGATGCACTCTAAACATCCTCTTAAAAACAATCATTCACACTTAAAATCTTCAAAAATTAGGCAATAAAATAAGTTTAGTTGGGATTTCCGGCACTGGTTCTGATTCTTGAACAAGACGCATAATAGGTTTTAATTATATAAATAGTAAAATTTTGATTCGAATTATGTTTCCATCTGAAAGAGAGATAATAAAGCAGTTATGGCTAGCTATAACATGACTGATATCTATTAAAAAAATAAAGATTTTGAAATACATAAGTTTAAAAAATTTAGTTTGGCACTACCAAACCATCTTTGACATAAAAAAATTAACTTAAATGTTTGACCTACATGATTTTAAAGAAAATAAAAACTGTAATTGTACGGAATTTTCTATTACAAAAATAAATGAAACAATCCCATTCATTTGAATTATTTACATAAAACGTTAATGAAAATAAGAAAATGTGATAACATTTAATGGTCAGATTTTACAAAGTGCGACATATATAATACTACCACTTCATTGCTTCCAAATTAATATAGAACTTGAAATAATCTGTTTTTTTTATTATGAAACCTTTATTCATTAAAATAAAACATACTATACCGTTATTTATGAATAATGCATACCATTATGGATGACAAAAATTCACTGCATCGCACAAAGCACCAGCTTTAATCAATGCATCACTCTCAACCTACTGATGCATTTTGATTTGTAAACATTTTTTATCATTTTACACATTTACCGTAGGCACCAACCGAATGAAAAACTTTAAATAGAATATCAAACTGTATAATTATGAGCCTCTCAAAGTGGTTTAAAATATACCTTACCAAGCAAGAAACGCAAAACAAAAGATGGGGCAGTTTTTAAACCAATTAGCCACAAAAAGTTGAACGCTATTACGACCGTGAAATGGAGAAATGAAAATATGGAGACCTCATATAATAATACAACATAATGAAAGCTCAAAGCAGAAAAATCGGCAACAAATATTGATCGATTTTAGATATTTACATTATTAATGACGATGTCTATTTAATACAAATCAATTATGTAAATCAATGTTACATTTAAGAGAATAAATTTACCAAATAGATTTATCATGTTTCTTAACATCCAATAAATTACCACAACCATCCAATTGATGTATATGTATTTATTTAAACAAAACTAAAATTAAAACTAAAATAATTAAAACTACAATCGTGTAATGAGAAATTTAATTATTCTAATAATTACTAAATAATTTTAAAAGCAAGTAATTTTTTTTTAAAAAAAATTAAGTCAATTCCTACTGAGGTCATCAAAAAATTTTCTATTTTATTTACTTTTTATTAAAGATTTACAATTAATATAAATAATTTATAAAAAATAAAAGATTTTTTGCAAGAATTGGACTCGCCTTCTTCGCCTTCAACACAAAAAAAAACCTGAAATTCCCCCATTTTATCGACTGAGTTACAGCCTGTCCATTCCAATTTTCATTACAAACTGCTAAAACTCTATTTAAAGTATTTAAAATGAATTTAATTTAATTTAATGAATGAATTAATGTTTGAAAAGACTGTATTAACATCGAATGTCATCCTCTACAAGTTTAAAAAAATATATTTGAACTTGAGTGGGTGGATAAAAAGTATTTAATTAACGATCGAAAATTTAAACAAGATATATAAATATGTATAGGGAGAGTGGGAACTAATAATAAGAATTGAAATAAGACAAAAATAATTGATAAGATGTTATTAAGTTATTTAAAATTTGCTCCTTTTTCTATTATAGATATAAATGAATTTCAATCAATTACCTTTTGTTTTATCAATTTTTTTGAAAAAATAAAATAAAAAATAAAGTGTTTTTTATAAGAACAAATGAAAGAGTACATGGAAATCTGGGTTTATTTAGACGGCTAGATTGTTAATAAAAAGGGAAATTTGAAATAATTTAGAGTTTCTTTTACTTAGTTTAACTGATATTTAGAAAAGAAACTTTCAATACATTTATCCCTATATATAAAATAAAAAATATATATTTATTTTCTTACAAGAACGATTGAAAACTTCACAAGATGTCCTTCAAACCACAACAAATATTTCTTCATCAAAAGCGAAAGAAAAAAAAACACTTCTGTAAAACCCCGACATTGCTTAAAAAGAGCAACACTGAGAAAGGAAACAGACATTAGCGTTAAATATAATTCAATTAATGCAAGGTATAGCAGGAAAAAACCATGACTGCTGAAAATCCACAAAATATCTTTATATCCACAACAAAGCAGACTTTAACTGGAACATGGATTTTCGAACTCTTTCAAACAGAACTGGAGAATCACGAACATGTTTCAAGCCTTCAGTGATCCTGTCTCTAAGATGGATGCGGGATTGTATGTTTATCTAGTATCCTAATGATTTTATGCAATTCCGCAAGTTCAAACTCAGAAAGTGAAGTCTGAAATATATTCTCGAAACATATCTCAGACATTTATCCATTTGAGAGATGTTCTCGAAACATTCTAGCCGAGAATCGGCAACTGTCGCGGCAAATTCATTATTCATAAATTCATTATGCACCTCTTGCATCCTCGTCAGAAATAATCGTATCTGACGCAAGTGATGGGACATTGGCCTCTGGCAGTTACTAAATAGCTGTAAAATGGGGCGTCTGTCTCATTGCTAAGTTCAATGGAGGGGCAAAGCGTTTAGGTTTCTGTCTGCGATATTCTAAGTAAAATGGATTCCTTATTATTTAAAATATTAATTTATAAGGTTATTCATAAAGAATAATAAAAATCTTCATAAAAAACGATCGATATTTTTTGGCTCCAGCAAGGTTTATTAACTTTTAAATTAATTACGTTGTAAATTTCACCGACAAAGGCATAATAAATTTATTATTATCTAGATGAAAAGCATGCTTCCTGACACCGTAAGCACATTGCAAATTATATAATGTTTTTAAAACCTCATTTGTAGCAAAATAGGGTGGAAATATATATATTATGAGTGTGTGCGTGATAAATATATATGTGTGAGTGTGTACATATGTGTGTATGTGCGTGTGTGTGTGTAATATATTCGAATTATTTCAAACTTCGCTTTATTCCCTTATTTATTCCCGGGAGGTATAATTTATGTACAAGCAGCAGCGATGAGGCACATAAACACAGAACGATTCAAAAGAGAACAGAAGGTAATCCTAAAAAAGGGTGGAATTATTGTTTCCAGTGTTTAAATATTGGGAGATTCTGACAGGTATTTCTTTACACGTGCCAATTTAGGTAAGGGATAGGGACTTTTTAAAAAGAATTCGCTTGGATTGCGAATTTTTATACCTTAACTCGGAATATGGGAACAGCTTAGTTAAGGATTTTTACAAAGATTCTGTTTAATTAATTAAATAGAAAAAGTGGAATGAGATCAGAAAGTAAAAGAATGTTTTAGAATGAAAATATGGGCTAAATTCAGATAAAACTTTGGAAATCAATCAGGGTTTAATTTAGATTTTAAAATGTCATTATATATATGCATACACATGCATATACCAACAACAGCCAATCAGCAGTATGATAAATATAAAATTCAATTACTTAAGAATATGGAATGTGATATGTGGTGATATGCGATATGTTACAGATTTGTCTCCAATTTTGAGTGCACTCGATCCAAAGGAAAACATTCATAATTAATATTCTACTTTTTAATTTAAGCTGTGAAAAATTACAAATAATATATTCGGTATAACCGAATATACAAAATGTATTAATAATATGAGTTGAGAATAAAATATTATGGAGAAGTATTCCATCAATTGGGAGTAAGTCCAACAGGCGAAATAATGGATAGCAATGCATTATTTGGAATGAAAATACAGGCGAGGCATACATACAATAAGAAATAAAAAAACACGTCATAAAACTTTATAAAGCAACCGCAATACTACAAAGCGTTTAGTGAGAACTCTTTAGAAATGACGCTCCTAAGAGAGAATTCGTTCAAATACTCTTCTCACGACTCCAGTATTCTTGCTGACTCTGTTACGAGTTTTTATAGCCTCCGTGATAGCGTCGAATGCTCTGAAAGAAATGGTGGAAATCGAATAAAAATAGTACCAAAATGGAGTAGTTTTCAAAATTTGCCTTTTTTTTTTCCGAATTCGTCACTAAGCTGTCAAAGTCGTTTAAGCTTGTTGCAAAGGTCTGGTTACATTGGCATGCATTGAGAGTTTGTCAGAATATCTGTGAGACGTTCTTCCTTTCCGGAAATGAAGTGTTCAAGGAAGCAATATTACAAATTCTTAATCAGTAATGACTTTATATAAAATTATATATAAAATATAAGACTAATTTAGAAAAACTTTAAAAAATATATCAGTACTATTCGTTTTAGTTTGAATTATAAAACTATTGTGTCACAGAATTTTGGGGCAAGCACAGTATTAATAATGATATAAACTTTAAACACGCAAGCTGACAGAAATGATATAATACTACAATCTTACAAAGATGATATTGTAATTTTAACTAGAGTGTTTAATTTTTTTCAAATTCATAAAATTAGTGAAATTTTTCTTCAAAGAATAAAGAATTGGATAAATAAGTTTAACTGAACATGAAGTATAACCAAATATTAATATACTATGTTTATATTAATTTAAACTAATAAAATAAATAATATTAATAATATTGTGATAAATAATGGAAACATTTGAAAATAACTTCTGATATAAGTTTGACAAGTTATTTCATCCCTTACCAAAATAAATTAAAGGAAAATAAATATGAAGAAGAATAGCATATTGCCAAAGGGGTTGATTTGGTTTGAATTTGCTTTTTATGGCACAAAATCCATCTTTGGCTAAGCTACGTCACATTCTATAATTTAAAACGTTTTAACCAATTTATGAAAAAATCGAAGTATGGAATTATTACAAAATCAAAATGTGTAGAAGTGTAAATCAGTGAGTCATGAAAAAGTATAACAATGATGTAACTTACTGAGCTGAAAAGTGCGGTTAATATTTATATACGATTATAAAAAGCAATATTTTTTTTAAAAAAAACTAAAAATGCTGACATGTGGGGTTTTGGTAAACAACTGACATATTTACTGGCAACTGTACATATTTGTCTTCGGTGGTTGTTTGTGTTAGTTTCTTCTTGTAAATAAGTATCTTTGTTGTTTCCTACTCAGGCCTGCTGATTGTGTCTTCACACCGTACACCCACTCCAAGCGAACTCGGAGTGAACTTTCGTAACAATATTAATTGCCATCATTTGATAAGGGATATCAGGGTGACGTGGCATAAATGACTTGTTCAGAAATCCGAAATTCTGAAAACATCTCTAAATTTTGTCAAACCTTAGAAATCAAATATAATTGGCATCATTCGATTACTGATCCATTTATGATATTATATATAGATATTATGTATAATATTTGCGATTAAGTTAGCTAAATTATTTTCGAAATTCTCTGAAACATACGCTACTTTACCATCTAAAATAGATTGCGGTAAACTAATGACAACGTTTTACAAAAAAAAAACTATTTCTCTGACATTTTTGAAAATTAGGCAATCATAAATGATGTGGGAAATCTTACATGGGACAAGACTACAAAGACGTTTGGATGATTGTATGTGAAAACGGTTTTGATATATTGGGAAATCGCATATTATATTGAATATCTCTATAAAGAGGAAGCCACTAAATCAACGATTAAAATGCAGTTGCGGAAAAATTCCATTGACAAATATTGCTTTAAGAAATACAATTCGTTGATTTTTCTATTTCTTTTAAGTTAGCATCTTTAAATATAATTTGATTCATAGCTAGAGAATAGGCACAGTAGGATTGATAATATCTTTCTTTGTTGCTTGTTTAAATAAAAAAGCAGCCAATTCATTTTTCTGGACACTCAGCATGAGCTTAAAGATATTGCAGAGAAATTTAAGACACGTCATTGCCCAATGATATTTTGGAAAGAACTTCCTTGTCATATTTTATTGATTCTAGAGACTAGGTACAGACCCTGAAAAATTATGAGGTCTTCCCCCACATCCTTGTACTCTTTGTGACATGATAGGTTAAAAATTATTTTACTTTTTATGAATATAACATGCGGTTATCACGTGCCCCGGTGCCTATAAAACTAAGTTATCTAACCAATTGAATGAAAACAAGATGGAATCAAGAAAGAAAGAAAAAAGTAAAAAAAGAAACAGACAAACACTCCAGGGAACTCAAGAGAAAATCCCATAGGCGTCAAACCTGACACAATTGTATTCGATTTTTTGGTGAAGTAATAACTAGATGAAAGAGATAAAAATATTTCAACAAATGGTGACTGGATTGAACTTACAGGGAAATGAGATTACTTATTGAAAAAGAAAAAAAAATGATAAATTATATTGTGAACATCTGCTTGACATATGTAAGAATATAAACAAACATTGTAGAGTGAGAAATCTGTAGCGTAAGTCTGGGTCCTGTGTTTTTGTTTCCTTTGTGAGAACTGCAGTTTTGAGGGACTTTTGAGCACTTTTGAATGAATAATTTCATTGAACTTGACAATTGACATTCCGGTCACAGTTATTATGTAGTCTTGAAGGGGTTTTGGTATTTATGAATGTGATTTACTATGGAGTGGATTTTGCCGCTTGAAAGGGTATTTGATGCAACTTTCCTGTACCATTCTTCTTCGAGACTTCTTTCTGGCTTTCTCATGTGCCATGAGAGAGTGAGTAGGCATTCTGTGGCATAGTGAATTAGAGATCCTATTTCCCCACAGCTACAGCAAGGAGAGTTGGCCAGATGAAATTTGTGTAGGTATTTACTCATAAGAAAACAACATACATTCTTATAAGCTAAACATATACTTTAGAATAACAAACAGCCACTCTTTCATACAATAGGTCAATAATAGCGGCATTCAATTTACTAATGAGTTTTAATTTTCATTAAAATTTTTAGGCTTATTTAAGCTGTGCTTTTATGAATACAGGAATATATTTTAACCAACCTAATAGTGTTAAAGTTGCTCCTAATTCAACAGTTTAATATTTTATTTGAAGTTTTCCATTCGATTAGAAATGCTATGTACCTACGATAAATGCACAAATAGTCTAAAAACTTTTAATGCGAACCAAAATTCATTAGTAAATTGTGTATGCTCCTGTTATTGGCGTTATTGTGTGAAACAGTGTTTGTTATTCGCAATGGTATGTTTTGCTAATAAGAGTGTATCAGTGAATAAATTACTCCATAACAAAAAAGCCCATATTTGATGAATTATACTATTTCTAAAGTTACGAAGTGGTGAGATTATATATTCTTCATCCTTTAAAAGAGAATTTATTTAAATGTTATCAGTATTATTATTTTTATTATTTTGAGAGATGCTTTATGCTAAATAATCAAAATGATTGCTTTTTATCATGTGAAAATATAATGTTGTTTTTGTTAGGGATTTTTGAATAATAGAAGATCAAAACCGCATAGGCAATGAACAAAACATAAATTGAACAATTCATCAGCTCCTTTTAATCGCAAATATTTTTCACCTGCTTTTACCAGGATTGCGTTATTATTACGCATACTTCTTTGAAAGTAGATGAGTTTTTAAAAGATTATCCTGCTTTTACCAGTATTTCTTCTTCAAACTGGTTTAAACTACTTAATGACAAATTATTTAAGACAAATAATGACTTAAAATAATAATTTTCTCACATGATGAAATTTGCGATCGTAGATTTCATTTCAATTTTATTGTTTTTGTATTTCAATTTTTTTCAATAAAAAAATTGTTTTCGAAGTAGGGTTTTTTATTTTTTAATAATTGTAAAATTTAATAATAGTAAAATTTTCTACTTTTTATAGAATAGCAATTTTATCTAACACAAAAATATTTGCATTATTGCTTGATTATTTAAATTCTCCAAAATATTGCGTTTTTTTCTTTATAATACAGTTCTTAAGTAATATTTATTTGTATAAGTAACATCTTATTTATTTTTGATCCATTTATAAAAACAAAATAAGCCATTTATTTGTGTGAGATTCCTATTTCATTCAGGAACAGATATGCTTTTCAAGAAAGGGACTTTCTCTGTAACCGTATAAATCAAGTCTGTACATGATATTTCTTTACAGACCATATCTATTTCCATACATATATCTTTCTGAAGCTTTTTTTTTCTTATTTTCATGCTATTTATCTTGACATGTAGACTGAACAGACAAACTTCTTTTTTCTGCTACCAAATCAAGTGCAAGCAAACAAAAAGATTTTCTCTTTCACTGAAATATGAGGGCGATAAGAATTTTTTAATATGACTTAAGAGCGTCTTCTCGATTTAAATAAATCTGGATAAAATCTGGAATTCAAATTTCAACTCTTAGAAAATATATTTTTTCTTTTTCTCTAAGATATATTCCCTGCTTCATACGAGACTTTATTCACAAGATAGTCCTTCAGAGTCTTGATTTATAGGATGTACTTTTCTACGCTGGAAAAATGAGATCTCAATGTTATGCCTCACTGAAGACAGGGAAAGTCATTTTAATAATTTATAATATTTAAAATCTGCATATGTAAAATGTTTATATGTAAGTTAGTGAATACGTGCAATAACCTTTTACTTTCATGAATTCATGGCATAGAATAAATAGAGCAATCGTCAAAAAATTTCAAATCAAGATTTTGAAGAATCTTCATCTACTTTTTAGACCTCCCAGAACTCGAAAAATACTTTTTTTATAAAACTGTACGTTTATCTCTGATAAAGATAACTCAAAACCACTTTGCGCTAGATGTTTGAAATTCGTTAAACGTTAATTGAACCAAATTTACAGATTTCGATCCAATTTTAAATCAAATAAATCTGTTCCAGAGGAAGTCCAACTGTCCAGCTGCATAGATAGATAGATAGATAGATAGATAGATAGATAGATAGATAGATA
>JAOUZG010017696.1:2820485-2838492 GCA_026289955.1 Argiope argentata | reverse complement strand
GGTTAGAGATTCTAAAATATTTAGAATCAGCCGTTAGATATTAGAGTGGCTTCAGTGAAATGATGACAAATAAAAGTCTTCAAAGATTGCGTCCGACAAATGAAAGGTTTAAATCAAATACAACTTATTAAGAAGAAAAGAACGAAACACATGATGAAACATTGACAATTATGATGAACAAGAGCATAGATAGTCATTACGGGACCTGAGACTCCCACATTACAAAATATAATAGCTAGTATTTATACCATGCCTAATATCTTATATTTACATTTTAGTTACGTTTATGGGGTAGATTAAATGTCAGATACGATACGGATTAAATAGCTTTATGTTTGATGTCAAGTGAAGTGATTTACCCTAGCTAATGACGCACAATAGCAAGTTCAAAATGCTTTTTATCGTTTTAGAATAAAGTACGAGAAATAAAAGAATTTTGAATTTAAGAGTTTGAGTGCTGAATACTACTTACCTTTACGGCAAGTGAAGCTCAATAGCGTTTTGCCGCACTCAAACAGTTAAAATTGTGAAATAACCTTATAGCCTAAATTCCTTAACATAGCGATTAAGAGATGGGCATAGAAACCATAGATGTTCTAAAGGTGGTTACGAAATATGTCTTGTGGGAGCATGATGTTTTTCTATCGAATTGATGCCACATGAAAAAAAAATATTATATGATGATAACTTGAAATTACCAATAGCAGATTAAAAGTTTTTAGGATGTTTCATTTACACCTGAACAGAACAGATGGTCTGCTCTTTCTGTCATATGTTTCAAAATTTCATTCGAATCTGCACATTAGATGCAAAAACTGTGAACCAAATTTCAAATGCCATACACATTACATTTTTGAATTATAGCATTTACAAACTTGTAAAAGTATTGACCGAAAAAATGGTTAACTTCTTTATTTATTTATTTCCAGATTTGATGCATATCTACATTCTAAATACTAAACCTGCATCCCAAATATTCCCTATTCAGCTCAACTGTAGTTAACCTATTTACTTGTTTTCGAACACCGGATAGATAGACTTTCACTGAATGGATTCTGCTCAAAATTGCATAGAAATCTGAAAACTACATGTTGAATACCTTATATTAAATTTCATCTCTTTGAATGGAATGATTTATTATATTTACATTCGCACAGACAGCTGTATTTCCAAAAATGCAATTTTTGGATTCAGTGATGTCTGGAGCATAAAAGCTCTTCAATATATCGAGTTTGAATTTTTTGACAACTACATTTTCAATATTTCGCCTACGATACGGCAATACTTTCTCTTTATATACCTTACATTTGTGAGATTAGAGAGACAGAAACGGTCTCATATTTACTTTCTAAAATTGTTCGCTTCTAGGTTTCGGCTCAAAATACAGGGATATTCAAAAAATTTGGACAAAATAACATGGTGGATCCATAATTTAATAAGGACAAAAAAAGTCATGTAGGAACAAAAGGTGTCAAACGCCAGTAGAATACTCTAGGGCCACGAGGAGGCGTTGCACGAGGGGGCGAGGGGGCGTACAAACACGAGCTAAGAAAACGGATATTGTCTTCATTTTAGCCGTGTATGCGTTGGGGGAAGGATGGCTAATTACACGCATCGTGAAATAACCTGACATGCATTTAAATAACGGCATGGAGCCTACAGCTTTTCCTGATCCAGCACCATCCAGATGTCACTTGCAGAGGACTACGCTGCATATTGACAGCTATGCCGCTCTTCATTTCACCAAGACCGGGGATAAGCCCTTGTCGGGGCTAGGCGCCCCGTGAACTCATAAAAATAGTTGAAATGGACTGGAAGCCTTGGAAATGTACAGAAAGAAATATACAGTGCGGATCTCCCTCACATTTCAGCACAGACGTCAGAGCTTATCTGTAGTTATGGTGGACCAATCGCATAGTCACCACGATAATCAGACCTGTTTCCTTTGGATTTTTCTTATGGAGATTTTTTAAAAATACTTGTGTATTAAACACCTGTTGCAACACAGGAAGTCTTGGTAGGACGTATTGCTGTGGCAGCAGGATGTATCAGAGATGTAACTGATATCTTTGAGAAGGTGTACTGTTCCATGCAACATAGATGCCATTCGTTTCTCAATGGATAAGGCAAAATATTTGAGCATCTCCTGTAGGCTCAGCATTTGGCGTACATTAGTCACATGTGAGTGAGTAATTATTAATAAAACTATCTGTAATGTTCCGTTTTTTTCTCTTGTATTATGTATTATTTCAGACGTCCTGTAGCCTCTGCTGATCGCAGTTGCGACCTTCTGTTCCTATGCGATTTTTTTATCCTTGTTGTATGACTAATCTACCATATATTTTGGTCACGTTTTTTTTTAATCACCCTATATATGTCTGTGTCTGAAAAATGTTCTTAGAAGGAACAGGCTTGGAGTTCCATAATAATACTTATTCTTTAGGATTTAACTAAATAGTCCAATATTTATCTAAATAATTTTCTATTTAAAAGCAATAGCAAAAAGTGGTGAATAGGAAGGCAGAAAGCACGTGCAGTAACTGTGAGACGTACTGATTTAACATTTGTAAGCGATTAATCGCCAATATTCTGCCCACGTGTTTAAGGACCGCGGAGGCTTGATGGTAAGGTCTCGGTTCGTGAGCCGTAGGATTTCGTTCGTGTCCAATTTCCTCGAAGAATCGTCATGTAAGAGGGTCTTTTTCACGTTAAATCCGTAACGGCTAAACGTCCTCCCACTGGTGAGGTGTGGAGAGGGGAATATCAGCTCAGATTTTGACCTCGTGACCTAACCAATTTTTAAAATTATGAGGTCTGTCCTAAAAATAACCCTAATACTGCTTTACAACAGGAAGTTAATATAATTAAATTAAAGCTAAACTAAGCAAAACAGCCCTTATAATTTGAGGCTTCAAAAACCCAAAACCTAGACAGCATCAAGTTTTCACATAGTAAAAAGTAGAATGAAATATTTACAATGCACAAAATTTTACTGTAACCATGATATATATTGCTCTAAAATACCCTCAAATATTTAAAAACTAATAAAATATATAAATAAATATTATATCTCAAACAAATTTGATATCATTGAAAAGATAATTTTTTAAAAAATTTTTTAAGATGCTTTAAAAATATTCTTATAAATAATATTTTCGGTAGTTATCGAAAGAAAGGTCTGAATTTCGTTTAATTTTTGATTATTAAATTTTTTTGTTAAATATTCAAAAATATCGCTTTGAAATGCACATTCTCTTCCTCTACATTATATTTGCGCTAAGTTAGTTAGCTGTATGTCAAACTATTTGTCCTGTAGAATGCCAACAAATAGGCGCAGTTTCAGTTATAGTTTTAACAGTTATACATAATTATCAGGGTAAAAATTCAGTTCTAAAAACAAATTATTTTATTCCAAAATGTCAAATAGAGAATAATAAAATTGTTCACACTCTCGCATCAAAGATAAATATCACAATGAAATCCATTCAAAACAACTCAGGCACGTGCTGAAACTTATATAGAACTATCTGGAATTTTCTAAAACGGATTACTTTACACAATGTTGCCGATAAAACTTTAAAAACTTAAGGAAAACTTATTAAATAAAGCAGACACAAAACCTAGATCCACGTGTTTTAATTTCGAAATTTCAATATAAAAAGTTACATAAATAGATAAGTTTCATATCTTTTCGATGTAATTTAATATTAGAGGAGCTGGGAGAATATAGCAAAATCAAATTTAAATGAAACGTGAAGTAATAAGAAATGTGTTTTTGCAATAAAAAAGGATTCTGCTTTATGAAGGTTATAAAATTAATAATATGAACCGCATAGAAATTTCCTGTTTTTTTCCCCCAAACAATGCTGGTAGTTGTATCTCTATCCTTCCTTAAAAAATCCCTGCTTTCGTCTCAAGAGCTAAGCCAGAAGAAAAAAAGGGCTAATATATCAAAAGGAAAGTGCATATACGAAGAGAAAAAGGAAATTTTTCATATAAAAAATGACAAACAAATTACAAGGCAGAAGGCAAAAACTCGTCTGGTGCTAATATCTTGTTTGATGCTTGTTTTCAAAGGATAAAATTACATGTCTTGAATTTAAATATTATGGGATATGGAGCAACAAAGGCTATAATCCCAAAATTACATGCTTTTGAATTTAGATTTAATGGTTTATGCTGCCACAAAAATATTTCCGAAATAAATTCGATCAAAATAACGATGATCATATGAATATTAAAGATGAAATTAAAAGAATATATAATTAAAAAATTCATAAATCATTAATTAAGAATTTCTTTTTAAAAGATAGTTGGTCATTATATAATTGCTATTCTTTTGTCCATTTTTATTTTCACACTTTCGTATACGAAGTATAAAGAAAATATAAAGTAAAAAAACTCGAGCTCAAGAATTTTACATATCGTCACATTTTTTTTTACCTGACTTCCAAAAAGACATTTTTGGAAAATGTATGACTCAAAGTTGATTTGAACTTGATAGATGAAATTTCGTTTTTCTAGTGTATTTACACGAAATGTATAGATTTCCGTTAAATTATACCGATGAAACAATTACCAGTAAAATAAAAAAGTTATAAAAAAATGAATTGTCATGGAAGCGTCATAATCCAAATAAATCCACCGGACATGAGTGTCTTTTTTACCTTGTGGCTATTTTACTCGGCTACAAACCCTAACGTTGCAAGTTCAGAACTATATACCCATTCACCACCAAATAGTGACCCTCAAAGTTGAATAAACACCTTTTTACAGCTGTTGTGGCGACCTCTACTGGTAGCAAAAGTCGTCAGGTGTATTAAGCACAACAGCTAACATCGACTCACCGGTGGGAGACTACGAGGTGGAAACCTCATAAGGCATCTAACATCCACCGAAAATGAGTGTCACTTTTGGCTAGTGACTATGATACTCGGCTACAACGTTAACGTTGCGATTTAGATTCTATCCCATTCATCTCCAAACAATTAAGGTAATCAGCCAAAAAGTTCCAATTAGTGAAATATAAGCTAAGCCATTACATAAACCAGGGTGGAGTTTCATAGAATATCTGAAAAATTGACGGTATTATTTTTGATCTAATGTATGAAATTCCGGTAAAGAGTTTGTAATAATATTGAACAATGTGTTCACCGGTATTCCTATTCGAACCCCTAAGTGCGTTTTACAGACTTTTTAAAAGTAACTTTCGTTTACTTTCTTCGTCGCTTAAGTCAGAAAAATTATATGGCAATGCCGATGCAGTTTCGGAAAGTTTGACTATTACCGCCAAAGTAGCCAAATTCGCCGCCAAATCATCAAATGATCAGCAAGTCTATTAGGAAGGTCAGTGGTCGTTCATTTGGCATCTATTCAGCATCTGGTAAAACTATATATATAAAGCTCTCATGCTTTGTAAAGATACGTGTTATGTAGGGAAGTAAAATTATAGATTCCTATCAATTCTTTTTTTTTATCTAATTCGATCCGTTTTGGAATTATAATCACAAACATAACCAAACATTCTAGTTAAAACTTTAATAAAATCCACATTATTATTTAAAATATTTTTGTGCTAAATTTAATACCTTTAAGTTTAATATGTTGGCATGTAGAACAATAACAGATCAACAGGCATTCTCTTTTATAATTTGAAAAGATAGTATCAAATTACAAAAGAAAATGTTAGATCTCCTAAGGATTTGAAAAGAACAAGAAGTATGACATAAAAAGAATCACACACAGGAAATATAAGAACTTTCGCATATCAAGAAAAGAATGAAACTTCGATTACAAAAAAGGAATAAATCAAAATAAATAAAATTGTGTCAAAAAGCGTCACATTTTAAGATCATATAAAGAAAAATATATGCTTAGAACATAATGCAGTGTCCTTATTCCGCTGTTCAAGACTGCATTTGAGAGGAGGAAATCCTAAACATAATTTTTTGTTAGTTGCCTTTGGAGATCAGATGTTTCAGTAGGAATCTTGACTGTGCCAAGTTTTAATTAAACTTTTACGCCTTACTTGATATTCAGCATAGAGATTTAAATTCCAATTTGAGTTAGACTTTTAAATAATTTTATTTTTGTGGTATTACTCCTGTTCTGCTTATTGCGTACATGAACCTCCTGTTGATATTTTTGAACCTGTATGATACTAGTTGAATGATATCTCATTAATACGAAAAATTTAACTACTTGTGTCATCTAACATCTAATTTTACGGCAGATTTACATTACTTTCTTTATTCATATCCAAAAAACAGAACTTATGCTGGGTTTCTATTTTCCCTTCAAAGTTCAAATGAACAGCTCAATTAGATATTGCGTGATAGAATTTTCGCTAAAAAAATTCTTTATTTCTTTTTCGTCAAAAAGATAAAATCAATCGTATTCGATCGTCTATTTCTGAAAACTGTCCCATCGCGTGTTTACTATTTAGAAGTAACTATGGATACGCGGATAATAGTCTACGAATTCAACGCAAAACATAATTAAAATAATAACAACTTTGATCTCTTAAACGATAGTTAATAAATGAAAACTTTGTCTACTTTAATCAATTTGTGCCTACACGATACATGCTAAAACAAATGAGTTATTTCCAAAACTGATATTCTTACGAATTAGAAATCTTGCCTCCTACTGCAGTTAGATCCATCGTATGGAATATAGTTTTAAGGATTCTTAACATATGCTTGATCAGTAACCCTCAGCCTTAATGACATATTTAGCAATTATTTAGCAAGTTGCCAACGATTTTTAGAACTTCGGTGACAAAATAAAAGAGTGATGAACCAGCATTTCGGCAATAAAGCAATTAGGACGCGAAATATGACGTCTATTCTAGAAGTTTCTGTGTCCTGCTTAGAAGTCTATAAAAATCCGTAGATAGAGCTGTAATTCGTCAACTGAGTTGAACTGAAGGGATTAGTGAGTCAAGTATTGAAGTCGCATCGAGTCGTGTGCGGAATAAATTACAGTGCAGTATAGCAGACGTTTGAGGGACGTAAATAATTGTGTCCAGTCTCTCTTCCTGCTGAGTTTTACCTGAGTTATCTGTACATCTGTTGCTATATATTTTCGATTAGCATTTAGTGTGTTGCCATTTATTGGAAGTGCTATTTTTATGTACTGTTCAGCTGTATCCTCTTTTGTTTGTGTTTTTATTATTGCGAATTGAATGGGCGTCGTTATTTTTATTGGGCGCATTAGACTGCTCCATTGTACATCCACTAAGCCAAATCCCCCAATAACTCCTTAGGTCAGAAACACGAGAGGATTCAATAATCCAGTGGTAGATTCCTGTCTTTGAAACGGAATGATTTCAAGACTAAATTTCCTGAATTAATCTACATAATCTGCAGAAATTATGCACGAGGAATACATTCAACTGAAACATTTTCTTTCTAGAATGAATCAAACTGGAAAAAACTGGACTGCAGAAATTAATTCTCCCAATAGGCATTGCGTTGTTCCAAAATAGGACATTTATTTTATAAAATTACATTAATTGTACCCCAGTACAGTGAACAAAATCCAATTTAGAATAATTTTCAATGGTTTTAAGAGGAAATACCCTAATTCCTCATTCATCCCTAAATTCGATTGATAACTTTTTTTCATTTTCCTGAACGTCAACTGAGTTTTCGGCAGGCATTTGTTCCAAAAGAAAATAGAACAAAACCTCACTGGAGATTCTATAGATAGTTGGATCACAAATAGCATCATTAATAATTTAGTTTGTCACATGACTGTGTCATCATGTAAATTCAGTTAATTAAAGTCTCGAAGGCCTGAGAGTAATTTTTCGACTTCGGGGCAGGAGGTTCAACATTCGAGACCCAGTTCTACAGAAGAAATTCCGTGTAAGCGGATCTAATGCACTTTAAACCCATCGTCTGAACCTTCCTTCTCCAGGTAGGGCGCGAAAATTTGGAGATGGAGGTTCCAATTTAAGTGTCGTCCTCGTCATCTGACCACATTTCAAAACACAGATATCATTATTATTACTTAACCGTCGGTACTGATGTAAGAAGGCTTAATCTCAGACGCCAGATTTTTTTAAATGTTAATCCTCCAAGCATGAGGGATTAAAGCTCAAATGAATCAAGAATATTCATCATTTTATTATAATCTGGATCAAGACTACATAATAAACTTTTTACACTTCTTTTAAATGAAAGAAATTGCATGACAAGAAGTACAACACAGCTTGAAATTTTTTTAATGGTTTCCTTTTACAACCTAATCTGAACAGGCAAGACACCTGTGTCTTCAGTATATCCTTTTCTTTTGGGACAAGACCAAATAAAACTTGAAAAAAAAAACGTTCTTGGATCCTCTTGAAAACCGCATTGAGTTGAGTAGAGTGAATAAATTCTAAACGACTTTTTTTTGAACTAGAAATTATTTTGTGCCCTTTTCTTCAGATTGTCCAACACCTAGAAAAAAATCCTCTTCGTAAACAGAAACCTGTTGGAAAGAAAAAAAAATCAAATCACTTTCATTCGCTCTGTTGTTATTTTCAATCCTCGACCAAGATAAAAACAGTAGAATTGAAAGAATTTGGACACTGCATCCGTAACGGGAGAGCCCGAAAGAGCAGCATCTTATGTTTAACCACTCCGTCGTCATAGCAACGATTCTCTTTACTTGCCGAGAGTAAAAGGCCGACACGGTTGCCGTGAAAGAAACAAAAGGCTAAAAATGGAAACATTTTTCAGCGCTGACGGAAGCAGGAGGGAGGAAGAAAGTGCATCCTGCACTTTCATCGCAAATATGCTCTTCTAATTGCATTTAAAAAGTTCTGGAAAAAAAGCCACCAAAAAAATCTCTGATCGTGTTAAAAATCAGCTCTTTCTATGTTCTCAGGGAATAACAGACCAGGGAAAGTAAATATTCTTTTATATATTACCGAAGCAAATTTAATCTAAAAAGATTTCTTTCTAGTTATTTCTGAACGTCGTCTTTTTATGCATGCCGTGAGTGCATTTTAAAATTCTTGGAAAAGCTCGGCTTAAAAAAAAAAGTCTTCCAGTTGCCATTTCTTTGATTTAATTTTATAGCCTTTGCCTTCTTTGAAATTTGAATCTTCCGATGTCTCTAAAAGCAATGAGAACTAAAAAAGCCTCTTTCCGACAAGCTAGTAGAACTGCATATAATAAGCTCTGAAAGGTAAATGTATGGTAAATAACCTAGGAGAAATAAATGCGTAAAGCTTCCGAGAACTTTTAGAAGAATTAGATAAGCTATGTTACATTATCTAAATTGAAATCTCGATATACCAATATCCCAAGAAAATTTTCCATTCCTTCATCATATCTAGAGATTTATCTTAAACTAACTTTCCAAATATGTTCTTGTTATTATTTTCGGAAAAATAGCCCGATATTCTCGGAATTTTCTCAAAAGGGGGTTAGATTAAGGAGTTTCTTAAGGAGGTTAAACTAATTTAATTAATATCAAAATAAATGCCACAGTAGAGCGAGATATTCATGACATCCTTATAAAGAACCTCTAGATATCATTTAATTTTCAACATTTTATTTATGCTCTCATTTCAATTTGGTAGATTATGAAATTTTTGCCAATCCTATATTACAGTTTATCACTAAGATTGATAAGCAATTTCAAAAGGATAATATCAATAATTGACATGGAATAAATATCCTATTAATTCTAGTGTTCCACCTGTGGATTCAGGTGGAAGATTATTTAACTGAGATCTCTGAAGGCAATTCATAGAAAATATATATATAGCGACATAGAATCAGTTTGTTTGTCAGTAGAAGATAAATATCCACTTCTAAGCTCTAAAGCTCAAAAAGTTTTAATGCTAATCTGTAAATCATGACTAATGCGAAGTCAAGTTCTGGTATTTGTTTTCATAAACCCGTGGTAGTGGTCTCCTCGAAACTTGCTTGCATCCTGAAAATATAGATAGGCATACGGCTCTCCCCTAGCAAGATATGGCTCAAAATTTTTCAGTGTTTATGAAATAGATGTTAAATCTGTGTACTTAATTTCATCCAACAAACTCTCTTCGTTTTGTTATTGTCTTGTTAACTTATATTCTGCCGGCGTCCTGGCTCAGAAGTAGCGCTTTTTCCTGAAGATCTGGGCGTCCCGGGTTCGAGTCCCAGTTAAGGTTTAGTTGTTCTTCTGTTTTCTATCTGTGAGGCTGTGAATAAGCCCTCCTGTAAAAAGGAGCTGTGCAAGTGAATGTGATGAGTGTGTAGCTAAAGTCGTACTCTTGGCCTCAGTCGGCGTTACCTTAAACAAGAGGCACTTATTTCGGCTTAAATCCATTGATGCATCAGCGTGCTTGCCCGTGGCAAGTGCCATTACTAACAACAACAACTTATATTCTTGCAGACGAACAACAACCGGATTTCCTATGAACAGATATTGCAAAACATTTGATAGAAATCTGCACATATACTGTAAAAATCATATACCAAATTACAATTGTATGGCTCAAAGCGTTTATTAATTACCATTGTTCCAGACAGGCAGACGGACGGACATGTTTTAAAAACTTTGGGAAGTCTAAAACTTGGAGATTCGTCAAAATCCCGAGTTAAAGTTTGTACAATACTTTCTCTATACTGCGATTGCAATTTTACGATTGCTATAATTTTCTATACTGCGTATAAAAAATAGCTTCATACAATTCCGCCATTTATGAAACTGTTATTAATCAACAGGTTCATCTACTCCATTGGTCATTATGTTTATTAAACGTTTTTCGACTATCTTTTATCTATAATAATAAAAAAGGAGAACCTATGTCTGTTTCTAGTGGCTTAATTTTCAATGCCAAGCCAGGGCATTTGACCTAAGGCTATAAAATTTGGCACAAATTTGAAAAGCAGAAATATGCACTTATTGGAGATGTTATTAGATTTTAATGGGAATTTCAATTAATTAAAAATTATATAAACATTTTGGATTTTTCCCGCTGTTGTTTCTGAAAATATAAATGCTCAATAATTATTTTCACATAATTTTAAATTTCAAAAAAATTTTACAACGTGATACCAATATAAGTGTGTAATTTCGCCCACCAAATCGTTAATTTTCTTTAAAAAAGTATTTTTTGGCAAAATTTTTAATACTACTTTTTATTATTTCAATAGAGTGCATAGCCTTTTCATTTTTTCACTCAAAATTCCCTGTCGGGATTTTTTTCCTCTTTTCACTGTTGAAAGTTAAGATAATTTAGAAAAGAGTTATAGAGAAAGTTAAGAAAGTTATGAAATCACAGCGTCCCGGAAAGCGATATGTACTTGGAAGGTGGATTGGCGGATAGTTGTATTTTTAATAACATTTGGAATCATGGGATTTGACTTCATCAGTAAAATGAATTCACTCCTTAAACACTAATGTAAAATTATTTTATAACTTTATACTTGTTAATTATTAACTTATTTAATAACGTACTTGTTAGTTATTCTTTAATAACTTTAATCTTTACACTCTAGTTTCCATGCATATTTAATACTTAAAAATATTTTTTTTGCACAAATACCAAAATTATGCATAACAGATTTCATTTGAATCATCATAATAATACCAGTGAATCTGCTGTTTGGTGAAAGCTGATGATATAATAATCTAATTATATTACTCTTTAAAATTTGTATGCAACTTTATCGAATTTACATAAAAACACACTAGTTATTTCGAATAAACATTATATTAGTGTGTGTGTGTGTATTGTGTGTGTAGTGTGGGAGTATTAAATTTGTGTTGTGTGTGTGTATTATATGTGCGTGTTGTGTTCGTATTATATATGTTTGTGTTGTGTGTGTATTACATATGTGTTGTGTTGTATTATGTGAATGTGGGGGGGCTGTAGTATTGTGTGTGTGAATGTAATATGTGTATTGTGTGTGTGAATATAATATGTGTATTGTGTGTGTGAATGTAATATGTGTATTATGTGTGTGAATGTAATATGTGTATTGTGTGTGTGAATGTAATATGTGTATTGTGTGTGTGAATGCAATATGTGTATTGTGTGTGTGAATGTAGCATGTGTATCGTGTGTGTGAATATGTGTATTATGTTTGTGAATATGTGTATTGTGTTTGTGAATGTAGTATGTGTATTGTTTGTGTGAATGTAGTATGTGTATTGTGTGTCCACTTAATGTTGTGTATGTAAATGTAGTTTTTGTATTGTATGTATGTGTTCAATGTTGTGTGTGTGATCTGTAATGTTGCTTCCCGGCATAATTACCTTCATCATTAAAAATACAGTTTTGTTAGATGTTAATCGGATGTTGGATGAATGATTATCATTATCACACTTGGCGATCATCCAGCTGCAAAATGTATAATTCTATAATATTCAGGAGCTTTGGAGAGAGGACCAAAATGAGGCAAATTATGCATCGGCAGTCCAAGCCGAAGCCAGTCGTACAATTAGTCAGAATTGAGCCAGCGATGAATTACTTGATCAGTCCAGCGAAGCAAAGCTCAAGCGATTAAAAGATTGAAAATACAACCTTGCGTCGAATCTTAGAGAATAGTATTAAAGCAATATTACTTCTTCAGTTGAATTGTACAGTAGTGAGTCAGCAGCTGGAAGCAGCTAAAGAGATAAGATAGTGGGGAATAGCAAACGTTTAAAGAGACCTTATAGAACAATTGCGCAGATTCCTTCCCCATCTGAATTCTGCCTACTGTAGTAATTGTTTACCATTGATTACTACTTTGTGGGCAGCTATTTGTTCTAAATGATTCTGTATATTGCTTCTGTATGTCTCGTCTGTGTAGTTATCGTCTGTGCATTCATGCCTTCGTGTTATAAAGCGTCATTATTTGTAATTGAGACCTGTTGGCTGTATCACCATACATCCATTTTAGCAAACATAATTTATTATGGATGCATAACAATGTGAACACAATCAGATTGAATTGTTAGGCTCAGCTCACTCTTTTGGGTTACTGACATGCATTCATTGGCCAAAAATCAGACAATTGTTTTTTCTTTGTAGTTTTTAAATCGAGCAGTTTTTATTATAAGTCTAAATCTTTGCTTATTCTGTGAATAAGCCTGCCTAATGATGCCGAATACTATGACGTTAGCAGACTCTTTGAGAATTGAAGCATCTATACACTCTATTCTAGACGAGAATAGAGTTTTTAGATGCACACTTGCTTTTTGTAGGAATATGTTTTCGGTTTCTGACTCTACTTGTAAATTTGTTCAAAACTTAAAAAAATCGTATAATGTTATATATGATGAACTTTTTTTTTGAATTCGTTGCCCTTTTAAAAATATTATTTAAAATTGTATAATTTTTTTTTATTTTAACTTATTATATATTATAATGTTTACATCCTAATTTTCAAAAATGAAAGGAAACAGTGCAATAAAATATTTTAATGAGAAAACGAAAACGATTTTATTTTATTACAATGGTTTAAAATGTTATTGAAAATTGCAAACAAAATATTTTTGAAGTATAAAAAAAGTTTTAAATTGTGTGAAAGTTAAATTGGTATAATTGAAGTGAAACATTTTTTTAAAATTTTATAATGTATAAATTAGTTTTATGCAATGATATTTCCAAGAGCTATTACGGAAAGATACTAAAATATCTTTAAATTTTTAATTTACATAACATTTAATTAAAATTTAAAACTGCATATTTCTGTTTTACTAGTTTATCAGTCAAATTTGGTATTTATAGATCAAAGTTCTGTCCCATCGAACATCAACACCTACCCACACATCTTCTAGTATTATTGAAAGGGATAATAAGCTCTCATTAAAAAGTGTTTCAAAGAAATTCTGATTTAATATTCTTAAAACATTATTGAAAGCTTACAAATATTTAATAAATAATTTAAAAAAATTCTTTGTACTGTTCGTAAAGTGAATTTTTAAAGACACATTTTTGTTCATTCAATAAAAAGTAATATAAGATAATTATTTTTTTATTTATACATTTTATCTATGATTCAGAATTGCTAAAATACCTAAATCTTAGAATAGATTCTTTTTTTCTGAAATTAAGCTCACAGGGATAGCATGTGCACGAAATCAAAATTAATTAATTAACTTACAATGAAGTTCTTAAAATATTAAAACCATGCATTGTCAGCATGCACACACGTGCACAAAAAACTTTCAAAAATCCAGTATGTAAGTCTGAGAATGGAGAGCTGATTTCAAAATTATCTTTTTCCAAACATGAAACAATTCAAGTTAAATAAAAGTGATTAAAAATATATAAAGAAAAACTAAGCTCAAGTATGTATTTTCCCGGGTCTTTGAAAGACATCGAAATTCCCGGGTAACCTCAATTCTTGGGAGGGGGGATCAAAAGACCACGTGACAACCGGGAGCAGGTAAGGGCTTGCGCGAAATCGATCATGTGGCACGTGTCGAAACGGGGTGAAGAAATCATGCGGGGGCGTGCAGAGTAATCCCTCCCTGGAAAGCTCAGTGCGGGAAGAGAGATTTCGCTTTTAATTTAAAGAAAGTCGTTTCTTTTTCTTTTCCTCAGTCTGTTCTTATCTAGGGCATTCATTTTACTTACCCTATTGAGATCCTCTCTGCTTATTAAATATATTTTTCGAAGGTGGTTTCAGAAAATTGTGTCTCATTAAAATTTGTCAAGTTAATCAACAGGTGTATTTGCGATTCAGAAGAGCTTCGACATGGATTTAGTTTGTTGATTTAATTACAGAGATAATTGAAATCAAAAGTTTTTTGTGGTGTCCCCTTCTTAGAAAAGCATTATTAGGCTATTTTTTTATGTATTAATTATTAATTTTTTTTAAAGTAAGTTGATTTTTTCATGTTCAGGATTTAATTTTATCATCGATTTTTCACTTTCTTCTTTTTATGCTAGGAATCTGAAATTACACGTAAGTACCATTTGAAATTTGTATAACAAATCCTCTCCAACGAATTAATGTTTCAGTACTTTCAAAATCATGTTACTAGATAATTAATGTTATCATATCAGAACATGATGTTGTTTTGGGGATGAGGTTTTTAGCGTCAACAAAAATCCGTATGCGAAAAATTGAAATTTTATTATCTACACTAGCATCTCAAAAAATCAACTTTTACTAACTTGTTGCCATCACATTTGCAAAAGTTCCGATTAAAAAATAAGTTAATGACTACCGCAAATAAAACCTAGAAAAATATTGAGCACGCGATTATATAAAAAGAAATAAATAGGATATGTGAGATATTTTTAAACAATAAATGAGAGAAGTTTTTTAGATCGCTTGCAATACTAAAGTGACTCATTCAATGAAACGATGAAAATGAATAAAAATCTAATTTGACTTGCTCGAGCAGGTGGTGCTTGGCCGTTCAAGAAATGAAGTACTGACATGATACATTGAAATATTCACAGCAAATTTCATTTCAATCTTTTTTTATGTATAGAATGTACCTTTTTTTTTACGGAAGTTGATTTTTTACCATTCACGATAGAATTTTATCTATTTTTCACTTCCTCCTTCATATGGTAGGAATCTGAAATTACACGCAAATACAATTTGAAATTCTTATAATCAATCCTCTCCAACAAATTAATATTTCAATGCTTTAAAAATCATGTTATTAGGAAACCGATATTTAAATTATAGTTTCACTTCATGTAAAAGGCGTTATGAGACTTGCAATTTTCTTCCAGATTTCACAATAACAATTCAAAGTTGGAAAATCATGATGACGATGTCGGGTATGGGCCCCAATGAACAAGAGGGGGGGTGCAGTAGCTTCTGAAGATAAAACACTAGAGCACCCGAGGGTAGAAATCTGACTTCTAGATCTTATAAAAATGACACTCAAACACTCGCTTTCACAATTTATTTTCACATGGAAGGAGGGGGAGGTTCTTTCAAGAATATAGAACAAAGGGGGAGAACAACCATGCCGGAACCAAGATTCGAACTCGGGACATACAGATCAACGAGAAGACGCACTACAGTTAAACAAGTAAGCCAGCGGGGAAGCGTGTTAAAAACACGATTTGGACAAAATTTCAAATTATGACCATCTGGATTAAAAACAATTTCTATCTAGGCCAACAAAGAAAATTTTTATTTTAGTTATTTTTTATTAAATAATTACAATTAATGTAAATACTTTTTCAAAAAATGATTGATTTTCGCGAGAATTGAACTCGCCTTCTTCACCTCCTCGTGAAAAATACTGAAATCCTCGCGTTTTGTTGATGGAGCAACTGCCTGTTGATTGCAACTTTCATTACAAACTTCTAAAACTCTATTTAAAGTATTAAAAATGAATTAAATTTATTTAATGAAATGATATTTGAACAAACTGTATTAACATCTAGTGTCATCCACTACAATTTTTAAAATAATGTATTCGAACTTGAGTGGATAAAAAAAAAGGTGTATAATTAATGTTTGAAAATTTGAACAAGATATATAAATGTAGAAAAGGAGAGTGTGAACTAGTAGTAGAAATTGAAAAAGTGAGTAAAGTAAGAGATAAGTAGTATTCTCGAGTTTAAAATGGTTATAACGATTTATTTTTATTTTTAATAATATTAATATATAATACAAAAGTATTAAAAAAGAGTAATTAATCTTAAAAAATAAAGTAATAATAATAATAATAATTTAAAAAAAACTGATAGCTCTAAAAATAAAAATTGCCAGACACTTGTAAATAGTTTTCATAAATATGAAAGTGGCCAATATTTTAAATCCAAAACAATTAAGATAGACAAAATTTCTACTAAAAATCAGATCTGAATTTTTCAAAGTTTTTATTTAAAAGAAGTGCGATATTTTTTACCAAATACACAGCGAAATTTGAAACAATAAATTTCTCAAATTAATTTAAAAAGTTAAGATATAATCCTCTTATGATAATGAAATTTAATCACGGGAGCACGTGAGTATTAAAAAAAAGGATTTAGAAAAATTATCATTATTATTATTGTTGTTGTTGTTATTTTCTCTTATACCAACTTTGGATAGATAAATTTTGTAATTGTCAAAAAAATCATTCTTGATATTTTGACAATTTCAAGAATGCATATATTATCAAGACTCCAGTATCTGATGTTTCTGAATCTGAAAACCTTACCTTGGATATTATGTTTATTTCTTGGTCAGTCTGTAAAGATTATAATTCAAAAAAAAAACAACGTATAAGCTTTAAAATTTTCATTACAGTACGATCTATAGAAAGTCTTTAAATACTTGTATGTTCGCCAATCACTGGGGTTTATGATTTTATTATGAAATGTAATGATTTTATGTCTTATGATCTCTTTATTGTTTCTTTGAGCAATTTGCTCTAATTCCATTTAGATGCAAAAAATGGGAAGTGTTTTGCCTATTTTTGTGGGGTTTTAACTTTATGATACTCATTTTAACTCCAAAACCTTGGTATATATTTTGATGATTTTAGTCTTATGTTTTATGGCGTTTTGTGTTTTCGGCTTTGAACAATTTTGTGTAATTATATTTAGTTTTTTAAAAAGGTGGGATAGACAAGTTGATGGGGCTTTGGATTTGCATTTCTTGGGTTGCAGGTTCGAACCCACCAGGGGAACACTCTTCGTGTGTATGTAGTGGCTGGCGCACGTTAAATCTGTCTTGGTAACAAAGTCCTCCATGTTGAGAGTAAGGTCACTGGGGGTACTGGTTTTGAAAAAATCGTTCTCTGTTCCAGATTTAAATTACTATCTGTGAATGAATGAATGAAATTCATGAATCAAGTCCGCCCCATAAAAAGGGTTTGTGACTTGTATGTGTAGCTAAGTCGTACTCCTGGCCCTAGTTTGCACTACTGAAAAACAAAAGAGGCTCGTTTGCCTTAAATTACTGACGGGTCTTCTGTGGTCTAGTAGCGTGCCATAAGTAACAGCAACAGAACAGACTTTTTTTAAAAAATTGGTTTTGTGAAAATATTTTTAATTTTGTATTTCTAATTTATCTCCAAAACCTCATTTTCCTTGGATAAAGGGAGGGGTAAATTTTTTGGA
>JAOUZG010017696.1:2798348-2815485 GCA_026289955.1 Argiope argentata | reverse complement strand
GCAATGCAAAATAGAAGTCAGTGGCAATTTCAATGATCCTAATAGTTTTTTAAATTTTAAGAAATTTTTTTTTGTTTGTCTTTTTCTTGGAAAAAGTTTTGAAAATTCAAACTGAAATTCCTGCATACTGTATCTCTCACCTTATAATATTTTTTTTTTCTTTTTTCTTAATGAAATTATTCTTCTGTAAGTTCGAAGTAGAATAATTAAGATATTTTAATTAATTGATTTGTAATTATGGCATTCATGATGAATTTAAAGACTTAAAAACTAACTTCGTTAATAGTTAAATTATGAAACTGAAAATCAAGAAAATCTGTGCACCTGACGCTCGACATTTTCTTGGCCTAATACCTAATTACTGTGCCAGAAAACACTGACATATTTTTCTAACATTAAAAATGACTTTAATAACGAAAAAAATTTTATTTTGCTTGAATCCATAAAGGTACTTATGAAAAAATTACGAACTCTAACTTAATAAAGTGTGTCCCAGTTTTATCAGTCGTATTTAACAGAAAAATGAGGACACCATAAAACACAATATAAAATATTCTTTGTTTCATGACTTAACTGTGTTACTGCTGTTTAACTTAAATGGAGGTCGTATAAAATTTTATTTTAAGGAAAAATTTGATAAAAGTGTCTGCATGAAATAAAAATATATAATTATAATTGTTTTTATTTGTTCGTGTATTTAATAGAATAGTTTAAAATATCTATTTAGTTTGTACATATTTAAGGATAGAAATATATGAAAGCTTGTTTAGTAAAAATAAACATTAAGGAAAAACTAAATCATTTATAACACAATAAAGTAGCATTTGAAAAAACAATTATAGTCAATAATTGAAACAATTTGAAATGAAATCTACCTTATCTTTAACATTTAGGAGTTTCTTACATTCTATTTTATTTAAATTTTATAGCTAATTTGGAGACAGGTGTACGGATAAAATCTCAAGAACACGTAGCAAATTTATTAACATATCGACGCCCTTTTAATGTAAAAAATAATCATTGGAACAAAAAAAACAAAGAAACAAGTTTGTCAGCAAAATGAAAATACTATAAAAAATGAAAAGAAAAAAAACCAGTGCATTGTTACAAGCAGCTGAAAGTTTGTTTATTGAGGAAGTATTTAAATTTTCATTAGCTGTTCCCAGCTGGTATGTGATCTACAGGACATCATTACTAATTGCATTTAGAAGCATAAGTATCTCATTCCATCTTTTCTTAAATGAATAATATAAATACTCCATTTCCGTAATGAAATTAAAGGTTTTATAATCTCAGACATAAAGTAGTAATTTTTGTTGAAATAAGCCGAAAAAGTATTCGCCATTCTATGAAATGTAAATTCTGCAAATTAGTAGCTGTTTTATAAGGCGGTAAAAATATAAAGCAAAAAAGATTTAATAGAGAAAAAATTGATTAAAATTTAATTATATATTTAAAAATTACCAGATCAGCAATAATATTTCCTCATGCAAAGTAATCAAAAAATTCTAAACTCAATAACATTTAACGGTGAAATTTGAATTGGAAAAAATCGTTTAAGATCACACTCAAAGCTCTAATTTAGTTTCAAAAATTGCCCTAAAATTTTTTCCTATGTTTCATAGCTCGATCAGTTTTAATCACTGAAGAGAATTTTACTTTTTTGTTTGTTTAAAATGCTACAGTATAAAAGAATATTTCGCTAAATAGGATTGACAAGATTTGAGACTATTTAAAAAGTTAGATTTCAAATTTTTCTCGTAATACATTTATTGATTAAATAATTTAAAATAGAATCATTTCTGTCATTTTACGAATAATTTTTACAGGAATTTTTCTTTTATTTCTAACAATTTCAAAATATTCTCGCAAAATGAATGTACATTCGTTATTTGGTCTCAAAAATAGTTATTTGTTATTCACCATTTAAAAACAGCTCTGAATTTTAGATTGTTTACACATTTAAATCGGCGGTAAATCTGACGGATAGGGAAATATATTTGGGGTTAGATAGTGTGAACAAAATGAGTTTAAGTCGTTTTTAATTTAAAATTGAAGTTGAATCAAAGACACATTTTAAAATGATTTAAAAATTTACTTTAAGCAAAATATTCGTGCAATTGAATATCGCTTAATCACAACAAGTTGCAGATAATATTCAGAAAATATGCGTTGGTTGTGCAAATGGCGAAAGTATCTTATACCGCAAATATTCCTCTCTCTCTGTAATAGCAATATCGCATTCAAATTCATAGGATAATCCTTTGTAGATCATTTACCTTACAATATGCAAATAAAGTAATCTCTAGGATAAGATTTACTCTTGAAAGCTGTGCTTGAAGCTGAACAATGCTATGCTTAGCCAATGGCAGTTATTTGTGAGTTAAATTTTTGGACTCGGTGACTTTTAAGTTTGACAAATAACGAATGTCTCTCCAAATAGAAAAACTTCCAAATGCGTGTGCCAAGAAATTTTAAACAGCTGATTTCTGATTCATGTAAACAATTTTGAATTGTAAATATTTTAGAATTGTATATTTTAGCTTCCAAACTTCTTTCTAATATTAACATGAATATATAACCGTAATTGAAATATTTTGAATTTGAAAAATTCATTATTTATTGATGAAATTAATTAGAAATAATTTATGCAATTTTAAAAAATTTAAATTCATTGTTAATCTTTTATGTTTTTTTATAATTTTCTATTTTTTGCTGACAATTAAAACAATATGGAGAGAAGCAGAGAAAGCAGATAGGGATCATTTAGATATTTTCGGAGATTGGTATTGGCAGAGGTCATAATCTCTTAGATAGTTTTTATATTTTAATTTTTCATTGAAACGTTAGTAAAAAAAAAACTAATTTCGTCGTCTCGTCTTTTTTTTATGTTTCATCATTTTCAATTATCTATTTGAATTTTCATCATCTACAATTCGTCAAATATTATAAATACCTATGAAATATCTTCGGGTGAAGTGGCCACCCGAAGATATTTCATATTTTTAATAAGGAAGGTATCTCAAATAATGCTTTCTATGGCAATGACATACAATAATGAAACATTAAGTTTTGACATTTTTGCTTAATCCATTGTGTGATCTTTGGCGAGTTTTTTGGCGATTAATTCCTGGCATGCAGTTAATATTATCAGATTATTGAACTTTTGCTTTAGACGATTTTTTATCAATCGATTGAAACACATTTGATACAAAATTACATTTGTAATCTCACAACAGAACATCAAATTTGATGCATTTAAATAATTAAGCTCTTGAGCTTTTCTTTTATAATTTTCTGAGAATGTAGACGGAAGAAAATCAAACCATTTGTTGGATTGTTCTAAAATTTGATAGATTTCTGAACTATAGATTTCAAATCTGTACACCGAATTTTAGCTATCTTGCTTTCTTCGTTTTGTATTAACTGTGCTAATATATAATTGGACAATCTGACAGACTTTTTCTAAACGGATTCTGCTCAAAATATGACAGATGACAACGCATTTGGTATGAATAATATTTACCAAATTTCATTCGTCTAGCTCAAAGCAGTTTTGAGATACCTTTGTCACTGACAGATATTCTCCAAAGATTATGGAAAAATTTTAATGAATTTCCAGGGAAACGTAGAAATTCATCAAAATCTAAAGTTCGAATTTTTAGGCAGTTACAATGCTTTAAAGTTAATTAATCAAGGTGGCAATTATAATACGAGAAATCAACAAAGTTAACATTTCAAATGGTTTAATTTTTTCCTCGTTTTCCTAGTGTTATTCTGGTATTTATTTTGCCAATTGTTATCATATCGTAGAAAAAAGTTGTCAATTCTTCTTCAGAGGCAAATAATAGTTCCTATTTTTTTTCAGAGATCGAAACTTACTTAGGCTGGTCTTATGTAAAAGTTGACTGTGATCCGGCTTGAAGCACTTTTACAAAATACACTTTGACATTTATTCATTTTGAGACATTATGTTTTACGTTCCATAACTTATTTCACTAGCTTCAATCAAACACACTAAGCTAATCGATCCATTGATATTTCTAAGGTCTTTAAATCGTTTTAGCTTTATATCAGCAATCTATAAATTTCTTTGTTAAGCCATACACTACAATAAGTATTTTTTGCTTTTCATAAGGTAATATTATGCAAAGGGATAATTTAATGCCTACTTTATCAAAATTCTTATTAAGAGCATTGGACTGTAAATATATCAATATTACAGGCTTTATTTTACAAGGATACTTATACTATAAAGTCTTTTAAAGACATTATCGAGAGTAAGGTACCGTAAAAGAGAAATCGTTTCTCTCGAAAGAGAATGTGCGTTGTAAAGAGAAATATCCCATCTATTTTAGCACGCAATCCCCATAATGGAAAGGATAAAAACAGACATTTGCAGAATACATAAAAAGACAAAATTAGGTTTATTGAAGTCTGAAAATTTTATTCATATCACTTTCAATATCGTATTATAACCAGAGGGAGTGGTCTCCTAAAAACTTTATCATAGACTCTAATGAAGAAGTTATCCCACTGGACGTCTTGGATGATAGTGGCGTAGAATAATTATGAAATATTAACCTTTCACACGAATTTAACAATTTTACTGAATCTGTCTTGTGAGTCTTAGTGATTGTTTTGGCAATTAATTCCTGGTATACGATCAAAAGTGTCCAAAAATCAATCGAATTTGGTTTTCAAATACCAATTTGACAACAAATAAAAATTTAACATAAAACTATGCTTAAAATCACAAAATTGGGTACCAAATTCAATTTATTTAAGTCGTTGCTTACATTTTAGTTAAAGGGTTTGTAAATTTCTGAAACTACAGACTAGATAGTCAACCCTTTATTGGATTTATCTCAATGCGAAATACTAATGATAGTACATAACACTAAAGATGTTAAAACTAAGATTTCAACCTTAAAAATGTTAAATCTATGAAATGAATTTTATCTACTAGCTTTCTTTGTTTTATAGTTATCGTTCTAATTTATATTCAAATAGTCATATAGACGAACTTTCTCGGAACGAGTTTTAATTTTTAAAAAACTACAAATTGTGTTTTAAGCATTTATACCAAATTCCAATCATCTAGTTCAAATTGTTTTTCAGTTATCTTTGTCACAGATAGAGAGATATTTTTAAAAGAATGTATTTTTCTTAGCTCCAGGAGGTTTAAAACGTGGAAATTAGCTAAAATCTCAGAATTCGAATTATTTAACGATTATTACAGTTGCTATACTTCGTATATAAGAAAGTAAAAATTAAAAAAAGATGGAATTTTCCATGAATTCTGAAAATAATAATATTTTAAAATGTTGTTAATGAATACAATTTTTTTAATATCTTCACTATAAATTTATTCGAAACAAAAATTCAATGCCGAGATTTCGATAAAGTTTGATATTTATTTATCTACTTTTGTTCAAAAAATTCCTTACCTTCAGACTTTATTGTTAAGGCCCACGGCAATGTACTAGTTGTAAATTAATTTGGCTTGTTGCCCTAGATTGATTTGACTTTTCAGCTAATGTACTAGTATTTGATTAGTTTGGCTTAATTGCATTGGCATTTGCTCTTTGTGCCTAATGATTTTAATGCCAAAAAATTTACTGAATAAATTCCATCCTAAGAGCATTATCACATTAAAATCTAAATTGAACATTGTACTTTAGTATTATAGCTTCTTTCGCATTTATAAAACCACGCTAGTAAAGATTTATGAAGATAGTTTAAGATAGTCAATAATAGAAGTTTAAATTTCTGTTTAAAGTTAAATTTAAAATTATTTTTAATTAAAAAATATATGGAAATTAAACTTATACAAAAAGAAAGCTTATTTATTGAATTTTTAACTGGTATAAATGCAGGGTATTTCCAATAGTATGCACCAATCTTATTTAGAAAAAATAGGCAAAATTTCGATTTATGTAAACACACTAAAACCCCTTTTTTATTGAACAGCTACTATTTAAAAAGAAACCATGGCAGAAATTTTGTAGATTTGATTTTATTGCTGCTTTTGTATAATATTTAGAGGAAGAATGCCAAACTGAAAATGGTATCATTCTTTAAAAGAAAATGGAAGCCATCTCCAAAACAATTTCTCTTACAGTCTCTAATAATGGTATTAGAGTCAGCCACCCCCCAAATCAAATATCTTGAGAGTGAATTCCTTAAATGGCATCGGTGAATAATAGTTACAAATTATGTATCTTTGTTATGGATCCAGAGATTTTACAGAATCTATCGCATATTATTTGACGATTGTGCAATATGTTCACTGCAATGTCTTTAATACACAAGTATCCTAAAATTGAATATGTAATTTGGATGCCTTTTTCCCCCGACCTATTGGAATCAAATTTTAGCACATTACAGTTATAGTCGCATGGCCCCATACCAAAATTCTTTTGGATATTTGAGCAGCTGCATTTATATTGTTACAAGTCTGTAATTTTGCTACCTAGCATGAATTCTGCCATCGTAAGAAAGAACATTTTACGATCAGCCCTATTGTGTGCTGAGCAGGTAGCTCTGAGTTTGATCCAATAGAAACCGAGATGTGTCCTGAATGGTCTAGAAGATTCTCGGCTCGCCTCTCAATAGCTTCAAAAGGCCGTCAGTCTCAAGCTGAAGATGAATTGAATAGTGTCTGAATTGAATTGAATGGTGAATTTAACTGACTCCGAAGCGGAGTTGAAGACAAGAAACGAATCTTCTAGAGGATAGCGAAAGAACGGCGGAGTACCAGCGTTGTGTGTATTCAAGCGAGTTCTGAACTGCTGTGTGCCGAATACTGTTGTAGTCTATAGAAGCAGCGACCTATAGTTTGTGGAGTAGCCAGTCGTGTGGTAGTGTGTCGGTAGCTAAAGCTAGGAGATAGGGATAACTTCGGCCGTTTGGAGAGACCGTAGAGCTTTTCCTACTGGATTTAGCATGGCTGTTTTGAGTACTGTTGTGATTACTGCTTGTGGGTTATTGTTTGTTGTAGTGTACTGTCTTGTGTTCGTCTCGGCTCTAAATATTAGTCGTCTATGTATTAGTCGTCTTTTGTAGGTGTCTTAGTGTAAATAAAGCTCGTTGTTGTTCTTTACTGATTGTGTCTGCAGATTGTGTCTACACATTCTACACCCACTGTAAACGTATCCTGGTGATTATCCGTAACAATATGCATGTGAAAGTATATGCAGGAAAGTTTTATTTATCTAAACTCTTTACTTTTTGTAGTAAATTTGTTCATTGTAAACGAACAGGCGGACAAACAGATTTCTTCTGGATATTTCTTAGGAAGTTTGATAGAAACATATAAATTAACTGCAAAAGCTATACATCAAAGTTCATCTGTCTAAGACATCACATATAATTTCAAATATATATTATTGAGCTCAAGAAAATTTAAATAAGAGATATTCATTAAATTCTGGAGTTCGAATTTTGCGATGACTACAATACTTTTTTTGTATACTTTATATACTAGAAAATAAAAGCCAAGAATATTTCTAATAGGACGGCAGAAAAAGAATAATCAAATCCAAAATAATATAGAGGAAACCATACACGGAATAAAAATACAAATAAAGAGCCTTAAAATTTCCTGCAAAAATTAGATTAGCTAGAGTGACTCTAGTAATGTAACCGAATGACTCTCGCTGTCCTTGGAAGTCAAATTTTATTATATCGTCTGCAATTATCGATGGCCGTCTTGCAGGCACTGCGGCTAATGTATTTCGACAGCTGCAAACACGATTAACTAAAAGGATGAAAAACAGAGGGAGCGTTTTAACCTCAAAATGTTCTCATATTTTACAATAGTGTACAATTAATATAGAGGGAATTTACTTTTTTTTTCAGAATGATTTTAGGTCCATTTAATTAATGTTGAAAATGTAAAGATTGCTTTCTTTTCTCCTAATATTCGATTTCAAGGCCATTTTTCCAGACTATATTTCCTGATAAAAGGAATTGTAGTCAGTATTTTCCATGATAAAAGGGCTTTTCATAAAACAATCCACCTTTGGTGACCATATTATTGACATTTAGGCTATGAAATGAATTATGAAATAGTTTTGGAACGTTTCAGCTTGCTCATTGAAATCACTACTAAATTTATTTGAATTTTTTAAAGGAAATTAAAAGTTGTATGTATTATGAAATAAAATCTTTGATGAAGAGTCCTATTAGGAAGTCAATAATTGGCAAAAAATCACGATTTGAATAATCTATTGGATTTAAAAAATTAATTAAAATAATTAAAGGAGAAATTTTTCAAAATTGACGCTGATATTGTTAAAGAAGCATTTTTTATCCTGTGGGAACATGATGTTGTTTTGATTAGAGGGTTTTGAATAATTGATAGCAACGAATAATTGAATCTCGAAATTGCGTAGGCAATGAGTATAAATGGCAATATCCATCAACATCTTTTAATCAAATATATTTTTTACCTGATTTTACCAGTATTTTATTATTATGTATGCTTCTTTGACAGAAGATGCGTTTTCAAAAGATTGACCTGCTTTTACCAGCATTGCTTTTTCAAGCTTGTTTAAACTGCTTAATGACTTAAATTAATTAAGACATAATGACTTAAAAATTATAAGGTTCTCACATGATAACTTAAAATTTTCAACCGTTGGTACACCATTTTTTTTAGTCTTAAGATGATAGAAAGACTATTTTTCAAGATAATTTTTTAGAAAATTATAGGCTATTTATAATGATAACTTATTTGTTGACGGTTTGGCTTATTTTTTGTGAACGATTTTAATTTCTGTTTGAGGCCTTTTTTATAGCTTCTAACTATTCTTTATTGAGAATTTTTTAGAAGATACAATGAACAATCTCCAGAACATTTCTATTAATATTTTGTGGTTCCATTAATTAGCTGTTGAATGAAGTAATCAGAAATACGAAGAGTAATTTGTTTATATTTGACTATTGCCATTAGAAGATACGTTATATGAGTGATTTCTGTGCCATGTACGTTAGAGCTTTATATTTATAGATTTCCAAGTGTATTGATTTCCTTCAAAATCTGTATATCAGATACATTCCAAAGCTCATAAATCGCAGTGAGTTTGGATTTAGAAGAACTCTTTTAGAAATAGGAAACTTTCCATGAAAACAGGAAACTTTTCAAGAATGTATTAAAAAGTCTTATGCTCAATGCCTGTATAAATCATTTTTCAAGGAGTACAGAAATACTTTTTTTAAGTATGAAGTATTTTTAGCTTTTTTTAAGTTGTAAATCTTTGTTTATTATTTTATTTATTGCTGCTATAAATACATTTAAAAAAATTCAACTGATTTTAAAGGCGATAGATTTTCTCTTTTATGCAAGATATTTTCTACAAAAATATGAAAAAAAAATAGCTTTTTCAATGTTTCAAATGGAATGTTTTTCTATGTAGAAATAATATTTACAGCATTTTTCACTTGAAATTATAATATTATAATGTTCTTGACGAACATTTTAATATCCATATTTCCCAACGTTTTTGAATTCTGTAATTTAAATATCTTTCTTCGGATATTTTCTTCTGTGTATCCTTCAATACACAGATATTTGCCTGAAACATTTTGAAAGGAGAAAAATTTTGAAACAGGTGACAATATTTACTTAAATAATTAGCCGTTACCAGAAATTTTTATTCAAAAAAGCTCAAAGCTTAATCATGGTGAAAATGTGAAAAGCTATTAATTGTTTTTATTTTTATAATTCTATTTCTCCTGGATCTTATTGTATAGAAAATGGAACCTTTATCCCCTTATTTTTTCTGATTAAGTCCTAAATACCTATATACCAGTCCCTAATACTAATTGACTTAAATACCTATACGGAAATTGGTATATTATTAAAAATACTTCATTTCTTTCTATCCTATCTTGAATTTAAAAACTCAAAATAGTGGATTGATTAGAACCGGAGATTAATAAAGAGAATCACGATTAGTTATTCTCAAACCTACAGTTAAAATCTCACTCTTTTTCGGAAATGAGAGCTTCTAATCCACAGCTAACTCAAAGACAAATGATAAACACCTGTACGTGTAAAAGCGATTGATTGATTAAGTCATTCATTTCACTATGGCTTCTGAAACTTAATTTCCTTTATCAGCTTTTAAAATGTTCTAGTTGGTAGTCTCTGCATCTAAAAATAGCTTCTCGAGACTCCTTCCCATTTCCGGATGACGATGTCTTCCCCCTCGTTTGTCGCCCTGCAGGGGTTTTGATCGCCCCTGCCGACCGATAATGAGAGTTCCGAGAAAAGAGTTTGGGACGATCGATGGTAGCCCGCCCCCGCAATGCCGCCCACGCGTTGACCTTTTCCAATTTTGCCACCAGAGCTCTCTGCTTGGCCGGGGCGCCGTTTCTTGGCAACGCCCCGGCGGAAATCGCACAAGTGTCTCCCTTTCCCTTACCCAGATTCGCTGACTTTTTTTCCCTCCAGTTCTATTTTGGGGTTCCTGTCTTCTCCGGGAATCTAGAAATTCATTATGTAGCCCCCGGTACGATGATTCTTCCGCTATTGGATTCGCCCCATTCATCAGCCCCTGCCTGTCAGCATATCATCGAATCGTTTCTAAAGGATTTGCCCCGGCATCTTATTCCCTAACAGGATGCGATCATGCTCGCAGATAATGATAATTTATTGCATCAAGTACGTGGGTTGGATTAGAAGTACATGGATATCCGGGTTTCGGTTTGAGATTAAAGTTTCATTTTGAAGGGATGCCAGGATCTTTTTGGGATACAGCCTGTTTTTTTTAACTCATTCTGGTGACAAATACGATAGTTCAATCTTAAAATCTCCATTTAGTACTTATGTGAGAATATTTTAAATTACGGTGCCAGATTTATTATGTATCGAAGCCGAATTCCTAACTGAGTTTTAGAAGAAACCAGATACAAACCACTATTCTATGGCCCCGATAAGAGGATTAGGAAGATTTAATTTAGAAAGTATGACAACAAGCCCCCAAAATCTGTGGAAAAAAACACCTTAAAATATTTTTTATAAATATATCGTGGTTTATTTTCATTTTTTATCAGATATGACGATACCTTATTGATTTCGATACTGAATAACCAAATATTTAAAATCCCCCTCCCCCTCTATATAGTGTAAGCAAAGTCAAACCGGACTCTCCAGTCGGCCACGAAGGGACCGGATTTAAACCATAAAGCTGAATGACCGGATCGTTGCAACAGCAACACTGGTGGGAATTGTGGTTGAGTCCTAATGGTCATCACCGGCCACGGTACAGCCCTTCCCGTAGGAAGTACGTTTCGTCATAGATGGGAGAAGCTTACCTCCCCCACCCCTATTATTATACCCTCCAGGGTGGCGAGATCCTACCGCTATGCGGAAGCCCCTCATTCTCATTTTGAAGTGCCCCCCTCCGGGGAAATAGTGTTGGTTAAATCTTCCTTGACTGAAATACCCTCACTTTGTTGTGAAATGGAAATTTATAGAAAGGTTGGCTAATAGGAGCCATTTTTAAATATTACAACAATTAAGTATGATTAGATGCATTCTATTAAACAACCGTCGTATGGCTTCAAACATATTTCTACAAAAGCTATAAGGGTAGCTAAGCTGTACCATAACAAACACCATCACTACTAAGATTCACCCTAAATATTTTATCACAAACATGACACTTTTATTATAATTATTTTTAGAGCTTATAATATCTAAACTAGTGTCTCATGTCCTCAACCTTTCCTTGCCGTTTCTTACAATTTTAATGCGATTGCTCAAATCTAGATGGCGTTGGTTGATAGTCAATGGATTTAAAATTCACTCAGCTTCAAACAAGTGAGAATATGCGTCTTCAATGAGTGCATTTTATGGCATAACATGGCTCTTTTATTACATTCAGTTTCAGAGCTTATAATATCTAAACAAATGTCCCGTGTTCTCAACCTCCCCCACAGGTACGTACTGTTTTATGCAATCTTAGTACAATTTCTCAAAAATAGATGACGCTGGTTGTTAGTCAATAAATATGAAATTTCACTTAGTTTCAAGTAGATGATAATATGCGCCTCCAAATCTATTATAATAAGATGAATGTGTATTTGCGTGAATGAGTGTGTAATCGCACTCTATAGGCTAGACTGCTTGACCAAACTTTTCACATATACTTTGGAGAGTGAAAATGCCCAATTCGCAATACATTTTAAAACTTTCATTAAAATTTTAATTAATTAGAAATGATATAAAATTTAAACAGAACAAAATTTAAAATATAAATATAGTTAGTTTATACTCCTGGAACATTTAAGGAAAGACAGATTTTTGTATTCTCTAATCCAATTCTCCGCTTCCAATAATTAATTTCTAATTAGTTAGCACCGACAAACACATCTATTAAAAAATTATCTAAACAAAACTAAAAACGTTGTTTGATGTAATTTAAATCGATAATAGATCTAATATATAATAATTTTATATTTTTGAGCAGATTTTTTGTTCTATGAGTCATATTTAGTAAAATATACTTGAGATATCATTTTAAATAAAAAGAAAGGTACTTTTTACTAAAACTAAAACTGAATTATGAAAATTCAAGCATGCCGTTGTATTAAAAAGAGCTATTTTAAGCCACTCAATTAACTGTCTGAAAGATAATACGACAATTAGAGCACTGCATTTCTCTAAGGCAGACTAGTCTAAAATTACCAAATTGCTTATTCTTCTAAAATGGTGATTTTCAAAACCTCATCACTAAGGAGAATTTAGTCATAGAAGACAGAAAAGCTTCTTTTATCACAAATATTTAATAAACATAAAACTTCTTTATTTGTGCGCCAATTTTTTGTGTGTGTGCTCTAAATTCAATCATAAAAGATAAAAGAGACTTCAATGCTTTTGTTTTATATTTGAGAGTTTGTTTTTGTGTAAAGATTATTAGTTCGTCTACCATATGCAATCAGTCGGCTTTCTGACGCACAGGTAGCGCGTCTTCCTCGTGTTTTAGAAGCCCTGGGTTTGAGTCCCGGTTTGGGCGTGGTTGTTCTTCTGTGTGCTATCTGTTAGATGAGTGACTGTGCCTGTCCTGTAAAAAGGGGTTGTGCAAGCGAATGTGATGAGTGTGTAGCTAAGTCGTGCTCTTGACCCTAGTAGGCGCTACTTCAAAAACAAGAGACGCTCTTTTTAGCTTAAGTCTGCTGCTTTTTCAGAAGGGAGCTTGTCCTCAGGCAAGTGCCATAAGTAACAACAACAACAACCATATGCAATCAAAAAGAATTCTAATAATCTGAAAATGTACCTTTAGATTTAGATGAAGCTATAAATCTAGATTTCTTTTAGCTTGAAAAAAATATTTTTGTATTTACGTATACGTAGTTGTATACATTACGTAAATTGTATACATTCGATCATTACAACATGGCATAAGAATTTTATTGTTAGTAGAAAGTTCTTCCTCAAATGTTGGACTAAAACTAATTAATCGAGTTTTCCGTCGGTTACCTATTCGTGTATTTATGGGCGTGACCGATCAAAATTATAACTAGTAAAAAGTTGGAGTGGAATGGTGGTCATAAACTGTATCAGTATCAAATATTTTATGCATGTTTTTACAGTTATATTTTTTAAATTATTATTTCTCACTTTATAAATTTTTAAATCTAAAACTTATATTCATGTCTCTTTACCATACGACTAATCAAAACACAAAACTTCCCACACAGTAAATGTATAAGAAAATGTCGAAGAAAAAACTCCATTACTGGTTTTTATATCGATTCCTTCAAAGTTTTAAGACTACATTCTCTATATTTTAATACTTTTTCAAATACTCTCTTTTTGAATTCCCAGTACACTCTTTTTCAAACTCACTGTATATTAAAAATGCCAAATTAAATCAGTTGTGATTAAAAGATGGATATTCATTTTATACCAAACATCAGCTTGGAAAGCACTCTAACGCTCTTATTCAAAGGTATTAAAATTATTTATTAATTCACCAAATTGTTTTGCAAATAACATCTAAATAAACATAAATTTATTTAAAGCAACATCAAAAGGTTGGTTGGTTGTTTTGAAGTTTCTTGGCACAAGAACCAATAGGACGGTTATACTGCGCCAAACTAGATTTTCTCTAAAACCTAACACAATTTGATTCTATAAAAGTGACAAAAAAACCGCTGGTAAAACTATAAAAACTACAAAAGTCAAACTAAGTCATAATAGTGAGTTCAAATTAAGGAATAAAAACCAATTGATTTCCAAAATATATAAAGATTCTCATGCGGATCCCTGCCAATCAACAAAGGCGATGTCACTGCAGTTGTTTTGAAGTAAAGCACACCCTGGCATTAAAATATGCGCATTCTAAAAGGGCATGATAAACTGTTACTCCACAGTCACAATGTGGAAATTTTGGCAATTGATCGTTGAATAAAAGATGTCTATGTGTTAACTTTGTGTGACCGATTATCAGACGAGTTAAAATTGTATCATGTTTTCATGATACAATTTTAACATCATCAAGAGGAGGCATTAAAAAAAACATCAAGAGGAACCATTATAAACTTTTATCAAAAATTATTTCTCCAGCTCTAGAATATTATAAACCTATTTTGCATATTTAAAGGAAAAAATGAATTTTTAGTATATCTATGCATTATAGGAATAAAATTCTGTTTCCTTTGTCTTCAAACTAATCTTCTAAGAGTATTAACCAGATTTTTCCCCCTTTTTCATGTTTAGAACCAAATAACTAAAACAAATAATGTTAGTTCACATGTTTCTGCCGTTTTTATTCTTTATATAAATTATTTTCTTAAATAGAAAGGCTGGATTATGAATAAAAACGATTTTTTTTCATTCAATCTTGAAGCTTATTTCTCAAACTTTAAGGCTATAAGATCAAAAGAGTTGAGCACTTGGAGGATTTATGCCAGTTGAAGTTGTATTATAGATTGCTTTCTCAAATAAATGGATGAAACACGGATTTATTAAATTTACTTATATCACTTTAATGCAAAATTTAGAAAGCTTTCGATTTCTTCTACACTTACATCTAATAAAATATAAAATTCAACATAAATCTATGAAAAGATTAAAAAGGACAAAGAACTTTTAGATATTTAATATGGCAGTATGCATTTCAAAACATGCTGTCGTTTTCATATGGCATCAATGCACTTCCTTTTATTCACATCCTGCTGTTTTTTCTTTCTTTATCAAACGAATTTCAAAAAATATAATATCTCAGAATAAATAAAAAAAAGACTCTTTTTTTTTCTTTAAAGAAACAACGTGCATAGAAGTCAATTCAACAAAGAACTAAATTTACAATGTCTTTACATTTCAGCCTTAAAATCTCTTTATATAAAATCAAAATCAGGTTTCCAGATTCATTTTCGTAATAAGAGAGATATGCGTTTTTAATGAATAAATAAAGGGATGTCTTTATTTTTTCTCAGAAGAAATTTAGGAAAATCATTCAGCCTGAAGATTTTAATGATTTCCTACATTTTAGAAATTTGAAAGTCAGTCAAGGAAATCAATGTCTTTAAGACTCATTAGTCCACAAATTAAAATCACAGTTAGCTTTCCATGGCTTAATAACAAAGATATTAATACGAAGCAATTATGAATTAAATCCATATTTAAGCAATTTTGCCTAATTTTAATACAAAAATATTAAAATTAAATTTTTCCATCTTTTTTATAAATTTTCAATTTTAAAGTTTAATAATAAATAAAAAATATATTTAAAAAAATTTAAAATAAATATGCCGGTGTCCTGGTACAAAGGTAGCTCAACTTTCTCGTGATCTTGGCATCCAGAGTTCGACTCCTGGTCAGGCCACGGTTGTTCTTTTGTGTTCTATCTGTTTGGAGTGTGAATGTTCCCCCCTGTAAAAAGGGGCTGCGCAAGTGACTGTGGTGAGTGAGTAGCTAAGTCGTACCCTTGACCCTAGTTGGCGCTACTTCAAAAGCAAGATACTCTCATTCGGCTTAAAATCACTGACGGCTGTTCATGGCAAGTGCCATTAGTAACAGCAACAAAAATAAATAAATAAACTTTAGTTGAAATATATCCTTATCTAGCTAACATGCATTAGTAAAATCGATTCTTGAAATTATTCATTAAAATTTTGAATACAGAAATGGAAAACAGAGAAGAAACATTTTTCTTCTGTAACGACCTCAGAGGACAACCACCCATCTTAGATGGTACCAAATATACTCTATCTGATTAAGATTTAAATTTAATAAAAATTGACAAATTTAGTGTAAAGACTTTATACCAAATTCCATACGTCTTGCTAAAAGCGGTTTTGAGTTATCATTGTCACAAACAAAGATAATTTTATTACAAAGATTTTGGACAGCATTCCAAAAATAAAATTTTTGGCATAGTGTCCAAAACATGGAGATTCGTCAAACCCTCGAGTACAAATTTTTTTGGTTATTACAAAGTACTGCTGTACTTTCGTGCAGTAGAAAGTAAAAATGATTTCAGACATAAAAAGTCAGATAAAATGTTATCTTTGAACTATCCGGTAACATATACGCATGCCTAATTTAAAACCTATTTCTGTAGCTAAATAAGTCATAAAATTGATGTTATCTAGATTTTCTACCTTTTGGTACTTTCCTTAACAATTTACATTAACTGTAACATTAAAGTTCGTAAACCAAAATGTTTGGTGCTTCACATCTTCTTCATTCTTTTTTCTTTCTCCCATGCAACAATGACTTTTCGTTTGATTTAGAATAGGAGCAAAAAAAGTATGATTTCATTCTGTTCACGTAATTGTTCTGTTGGATCTCATATTATCCTACAAATAAATCTGCTTCCTTGTTTTATTGTATCCTTCTATTTGTGTGCATGGATTTAACATTGCTGAAAAGAGACGAGAATAGGCAACCCCACGGGCTACCCAAGTGGACTGTAGATTTTATCTTTAAATGGCTTGAACAAGGTGAAGATAATTTTCCTGTTTCCTCAAAATCTTACATGAAGAAGATATTTGAAAGGTTTTTATCTCGTAAAATAAAGATTAAGATTTTATTAATAGGAACGTGAATTTATTAAAGCAGACATGGGCAAATCTAATTAAAACGATGGTGTCATGGCATAGGGAAAGCGCGTCTTCC
>JAOUZG010017696.1:2756059-2776343 GCA_026289955.1 Argiope argentata | reverse complement strand
TTCATTTTTATACTCATATATAACTCATTCAATTTTAAAGATAGAAATATATTTAATATAATTAACCAAATTAAACAAATCCAAATTGAGATCTTTAAAAATAATTTTCAAATTTCCCCATTTTCCAAATCCTCTTGAATCATATTTCATATTTAGTTTCAATGTAAATAAGGCAACGTAATTCTATAAAATAGAAATTAAATGTAAGACGTTTCAGAAATTATTTGGCATCTACTTGTTTTTCTGATTCATTAGGAAAACAAATCGACGCGCAATGTATACCATACCCATCCGTTGAAAATACTATAATAGTCACTATACATCGTTACGATAACTATATTTTGAATTCTATTACATAGTGTGTGTGTGTGTGTGTGTGTGTGTGTGTGTGTGTGTGTGTGTGTGTGAAAATAAAAAATTAATAGATAGTAAAGTTTTATGAATTTGCTTGAAAATTTTATCTCAAAAACTAAAACTTATTCCTCTCTCTTAATAATCCATTCACCTCCAAAGATATATATTATTTATTGCATAGACTTGCGTCGTTATAGGACGCTTTTCCATTACATTATACAGTGAATTAAACAAAAAAATTACTGACTGAATATTAATGTATCATTAACAATTTTGTTACAATAAGAACTAACGGATATAATTTAACCGGAATATTTTCCAAAGATGTTATCCAACAAAGGGTTTTCAAAATTGCAGATTGATTTCAAATCCAATATGGGAACTGTTCCAAATCTGGTATTCAAATTGCGATGGAGGGAAAAGGATAAAAGAAGCAGGAATCGAATATCTTGTAGATCGGGGCTTTATAAACTGTGACTGGAAACCACGATTAATGAATTTGTTTCCAAATGTGATAATATAAAGCATTATTAAGGTAGACAACGCTGCTATAAGGCTTCCTTTTTTCCGATTTTTTCCCAATATTTTAATATAAAACTATAGGTAAAATCATTTTGGTTTACATTATATTATTAAAATCTCGTGAATAACTATTTCAAATTTAATTCTTTTTAATTTAGTTTTTTTTTTATTTATTATTTTGTGAAAACATTATGTTGCTTGAGTTTGACGTTTTTGAAGCCTCAAAATACGTAGACAAGAAATTAACGATTTATCGCTTTCGAGGCATCCATTTTTCTCTTTTTGTGTTACTAGAAAATAATGCAGAAAGTTTTCACATTTGGCGTTTTATCGCCAATTAAAGTTACAACTTTATTTAATAAGTACTTATTTTGTTTGTTTTTTAACTCTTGCCTCCCTGTGAATATTACAGATGAAAAATGAGATCATGAGTGAAATCCATTGAAATACTCTCCTCTCGATTTTCTCTTGTCCCTACAGAATATAACATGTTATATAGTATGTATCCCCTAAACGTGTCATTTGATTGGGGGTGGTATAGGTGGCACCAAATTTTCACCTACTCACTCATACGAATCCCCCATTTTATGATACATGTTTTATATCGTTTCGTGATTTACCGTTGTATAGTAAAGAAAATCGATTATGAAATTTGACGACTTTTTTCAAATTTTTTATTTATTTTTTCCAAGTTTTAAATACAAGTTTTTGGCGACATATGGTGAATATTTTGGTTAAAAAATTTGTTTAACTAAGTCACTATGTTTTTGGTTATTGCATTCACTTATAAAAGAATAAATAGGGAAGTAAATGTTCCTCCCAGTGACATATTTTGATCTAAAATATAATACACACCTGCATTTCAGATGACAAAATTAAATACCCAAATTCACTTATCTAGCTTCTTGCCTTTTCTGAACTATCGAATTCACGTGCATATGGTAAGCAGATAGATATTTCTTCCAATGTATTTCGACAACAATTTAACAGAAATCTATAGATTTGATGTTGAAACCACATGCCAGATATAATCTTCTTCTTTGAATTCACAGACAAACAAACAGATTCATGTATTTTTCAGGAAGATCACTCGCATTCTTCGACAATTGTACATATTAAAGTACAATATTTCTCACTTGTACTTCGTATACGAAAAAGTAAAAAAGAAAAAAAAGAAGAAGAAAGACATTCAGTTGTATTAACCTTCCGTTTTAAAGCAACACTAAGGCTGTTTTGGAGTGGACAAATACTTCAAAAGTGCAGTTAGATGAGGAGAAAATTTTAATATACATAGAATAAATTATGTAAAGCTTTACAGTAGAATAGATCTACTGTAAATATAAATAATTTACTACTGTAAATTATGTAGATTTGAAGTAGATTAAATAGTCTCCTTTTTATTGATGCATAAAATTCCTTTGGGAAAAGAAAAAGATGAAATCGTTTTCACTTACTCGAAGCGTGTCATCCAGCCACTTATAGTGGGAGTAGATTGCTTCCAATCCCCCGTACAGCAGGAAAAAGTACACCTCCGTACTGATGACGACGAAGTGAATGGGTCCGACTTTGAAACTGAAAAAGAAAAGCAGGATTAGTTATTACAATATAAAATATCATAATACTTAGAAAAAAAAAAGAAATAAACATAAAAAAGAATCAGTCATTTTTTTCAATGGCCATAGATTATCCCATTCAACACAAATGGTTTTAGAGAATAATATATTGCGTGAATCTCCGAGAAAAATATTCCGAACATAATAAAAGTCTATTAGGCACAATCTGAGACACATCTGTACATAAAAGCTTGAATTTTTAAAATTCCCATATCAAATCATTTTTAATGTAAAGGCGTGAAGGGTCGTATTCCTGGGAACCAAGGAAGGCTGTAAAGATGTGAAGGATCGTATTGCCTGGGAACCTAGAAAGACTGGAAAAACCAAAGGGATCGGGTTGCCGGTGACCGCTAGGTGGCGTAGTAACTGAGGGAGGCTAAAAAAATCGTTTGGAAGGAGAGAAGAGAGTCGGTGGACAGAAGAGTCTGTCCGAGTCGTCGAGATGTGCTGATCATTTTTTTTGTTCCTATTTTTAATTGTTGTGCTGTGTATTTGTGTTGTGTGTTGTGACATCCTAGCAGAAAATAAAAAGATGTCTAAAAGTTCTGCTTCATCTTTTCGCCTCTAGTACATTATGTTGTTTAAATAAACGCAAACACACGCAACATATAAAATTCCCTGCTCATAAAATGCTAAAGCAAATACACAACAAAAGGCGAATCATAGAACAAGATTCACAATCAATTTATGAACCTGGTCGTCATTGCATATGATCAATAGAAAGGAGGAATCAATATAACAAATAAATCAGAGTCGTCACTCAAAACTTTCACGAATACTCTTTAAGATGTTATATCAGAGAACACTTTGCATAGATTGGTGTACTGTATTTACGAAATATTAGCCTTTGGCGTGAAATTAACCTTTCTCATAAATTTATCGAGTCATTCTTGGCGAGTTATTTGGCGATTATTCCCTAGCATGAGGTTACTAACATCCAGGAAACTGAATTCGTATTTGGGATACGCTTTTCCCAATCAATTGGAACAAAAATTTGACACAAAGCTGCACTTGCAGTCACAAAAATCACAAACTAAATTTAACACATTTAATGCATTGCTCTCTTGAGTGATGGCGTTTGTTTATTTCTGAAAGTAAAGACCGACAAACAGTCAACTTCTTGTTGGATTTCATTCAAAACTGGATAGCTTTCTACAGTATAGATATTTAATATGTGTGTAGTTTTATCTATCCAGCTGTCTTCGTTTTATAGTCTTCGTGTTAATATATATTGGAATAATCGTACAGACAGATTTTTACTGAACGGATTTTTCTCAAACTTTGGAAGAAATCTAAACATTTGATGTAAAGACCATACACTAAGTATTACCCATCCAGCTGAAAGGGTTTTTGGACTAGCTTTGTCACAAACAGACATTCAAATAGACAGACATTTTCCAGAAAAGAATTTTTCGAACTCGGGGTGAAAAAACGCAAAAAATTGTCAAAATCGTCAAAAAAATTTGATGATTGTATTTTTTTTTCTTCTATTCAACGCAATTGAGAGAATAAAAATCAATAAAAATTTATGTATTAATAAAAAATATAAAAATGCAAATCAATTATATACTATATCTTTAAAGATTATATCCTATACGTTAATAGTTCAAATATATGTCGTAAGTTCTGTTATATTGATTATTCTAACAAGCAGTAGAATTTACAGAAACAAAAATTCAACGTAATCTAAATTTGAAAATGTTGCCAATAACCAAAACGTAATAAACCATAAAAAACAAATTAAAAGTTGCCTGAAAAGAGAAAGAAAAGCAAACTAAAAACCAATTAATTACCATTGCTAAAAGTTTATTCACTAAGATTTTCTTCTAATTTAGCAATACTTTTGGATCCTGAATAATGATCCTTAATTAATTAAAATATTTTTTAACTAAATGTTTTCAATCCTTTGAGAAATTCATTTTCTAATATAAAAAATAATTAAAAATATAATGATCTGCGTTATCTCTTTGCTTAAAAATACATAATAATTTATTAACTAACTTAATAAGACGGAGATAAAAAAAGGAATGGTCTATGACCTGTCACAAAATTATTAAGATTTTTTTAAGGGTCAATGCCTCTACGTCTAGCAAAGACAAAATCTTTTCTACCGATTTCACAATCCGTAGAGAATTTACTTCGATTTAAAATAGTCTTTCTTAATTAAGACTAAACATCCGTTCTAAAATAGCTTTCTCTAATCTCCCTTTTCTTAAAAAGGATGAAGTTGAAATTTAAAAGAAGCAAGAACGAAAAATATTGCTTAGAAGCAGATTAATGTTTTTTACACTGAATTTTTGTAGGCACTGAATTGTATTAATTGTTGTCTTTCGTTTAGTTGTTTAAAAAAATTCTCAGCAGAAATGGGTTTTTCCCCTATTCTTCCAAAATATAATTCATTTTCCGCTTCATACAAGAGTTAAAAGAAATCAAATATGACTTTCAATTCTACACCTGTAAAATTATTGATTCGATATTCTATATAAAACTACATTTCTTATAACATTACATACAATAATTTGCTTAAATGCTCTAGATGCTTTTTATGTTATTGTGGAATCACATATCAATAAATATACATCCTTTTAAGGATTTGAAGTCAAACATTTGCAGGTGCTCAATGAGAGCAAGTGGCACTAGTACCAAAATATTATATTTTCGTTTCCATATCGTATTTAGCTTTGAAAAGTAACAAATATGGAAAAATGTTACATCATCATAGCCACTCCAAAGACAAAGTAAGCCTAATGTTACCTATGCCATTGCGAAATTGCTAGTAGCTGAATGTTATCTTCACATATTAACAAACTTAAGGATCCTTTAAGGATATAAAGTCAAAAATTTGGTACAAATTTGCATTTCTGATGATAACAAGTAATGTAAAAAAAATATGTCAATTCCTACTTGGATCAACAAGTAAAAATTTTATTTTAGTTATTTTTCATTTAATAATTAAAATTAATATGAATATATATATACATATGGCAGAATCATAATATTAAGTGGTAAAGCAGAAAGCGAATTTCCTCGCAATTTTCCATTTCACTTCCCGACACGTATCTCAATCTTAGTGTTAGGTAGGAGAAGTGATCAACAATGGATGACAAAGATTTTTAAGGAGAGAAATCGGAATTGAACCTAAAGCTTAAAATTTCTTCGATTTTATTTTTTGAGAAAAATCCTTCATTCTGACCACTGAGCTACAACTGCTAACTCACTCCCGAAAATCATTTGGATAAAACGTATACTAAAGCAAAAAATTTCAAAAAATTATCAAAAAAGGATCGATTTTCGCAAGAATGAAACTCGTATTCTTCACTTTCACGCGAAAATTACTGAAATATTTGCATTTTAATGATCGAGCTACTGCCTGTTGATTTCAACTTTATTTACAAACTGCTAAAACTCTATTTAAAGTATTAAAAATGAATTAAATTTAATGAATGCATTAATATTTGAAAAAACTATATTAACATCGAGTGTCATCCACTACGAGTTTTAAAAAAATGTATTTGAACTCGAAAGGATGAATAAAGTAAAAAGTACTTTATTAACAATTGAAAATTTGAACAAGATATATAAATATATATAGGGGGAATTAATAGTAGAATTTGAAAAATCAAACCCATTGGCATAACAAAAAAGTAGTGCCAGTATGTATCATAATTCTGCCTCTATATCATATTTAACTTTGAGAAGTAGCAAACACTAAATAATGTTATATCATCATTGCAGGTTCAAGTCTAATGTCATTACTTCTGTTATAACGCCATTACCAATCTTTGAATTTTATAGACATATATCCTTCTTTAGATGTATTTTCTCAAAATTTGATAGAAATATACAGTTTCTTAGTAATTATTGTTTATTAAATTTTATTTGCGTAGCCTTTATAGATTTTATGTTATCGAAATGATAGACAATCATACAAATAGTTGCTTTTCCTATTCTCAGAGGTCTAGAACAGGAATATCCATGAACATCAAATAGAATTTTCTGATGGTTACAGTTCTGCCTTTTTGCTTACTTCTTATATGTGAAAGTAAAAACGGATTATTGAATTGAGAAACAATCCAAATTCAATGATTCTTAATAATTAGTATTAAGAAGTGTCTCATGAAATTTTCTTACAAATAAATAATTTGAAAGACAGGAAGTTCCGGTTCCCAAATTCATTTCTTGGCTTTGTAAATCCCAGAGGATAAAAAAAGAGCTTCCAAAACTTTTTAAATCGAGAAAAAATGTTTCCCAAAAAAATATCAATTTTCGTTTTATTCCTAACTAACAAAAAAAATCACTGTAAAATACAATTTAAAAAAACTACACCATTAATTAATTGTTTATAAAATTAATTTTAGTCTTAAAAACTTATTTTGTATTAAACACATACTAACTAGAAGATTCAAAGAGAATGTAACGTTTATTATAACCAGTATTTAATCTCCAAAGTAATCCCCAAATATGTCATGTTAATCCGCTGACTATGCTCGTCAACGATGTAGAATTAACCCTAAATTTCGACGATGCAAATCGTTTAAAACTCAAGTACCTTTCAATAATATGCCAAACTAAAATATCAGAAGCGGCTCTACAAATACATTTTTTTAATGTGCCAGAAAAACATATAACAAGATTAAAAAAAACAAAGATTCTCCGTAAGAAAAAGATGATTAAGTTACATATGAATACGCCAATTTATTCAAACGCTAAATAATGTCAGTTCTGAATCCTTTATTTGACGGAAACCGTAGACTTTTAAATAAGTAATAAATACCTAAAATAAGAAATTCGAATTTTATTGTTTTGAAATGTGCACTTATATTCAACAAAACAAGCAATATAAAATGTATTTTACCATAAAATGAATATTTAAGGGTTTAGATAAATAAAGATTTTTCAATTACTTTTTACAATTATTATTGTTCTAATTATTTAAATATATTTAAAATGTTTTGAATCATATAAAATTGATGATGATTTCTTTTAAAAGAAAAGTGAGTCTGCGTTTAATTGTTTAAAGTTTGTTTTTAAATGTTAAAAGTCAATTGTAATTAAAAAAACACAAAATTCAAACAAAAATTCAAAGCGTAGGCGTAAAAATATTTCTAAAAAAATTTGCTTATCAATAATTACAAAGTCATGCATAATTTTGTACCAATTAAATTTATGTAGGATAGCAAGGAAAACATAGTCGAAAAAATTAAATATCAAATTACAGATAATATTTTTAAGAATTTTTACAGATGTTTCAGCATTTATATTTTAAAGCATGTGCATTTAAAAAAAACTTTAACCGAAGAATTCGGTTAATGCAAGTGTTTAATAGAGTCCATAGTCAAATTTTGAAAAATCATAATAGAGTCCAGTGTAATTTAAAATACACCTTTCACATAACTGTGATAGTATAATAGAGTCCACTATCAAATTTTGAAGATTCGTAGTAGAGTCCACTGTCCCCTAAAATACACCTTTCACATAACTGTGATAGTATAATAGAGTCCATTGTCAAATTTTGAAAATTCGTAATACTGGCCAGTATCTTTATAGTGTATAGTGTCGCCACATTATATACCTAAAATATACCTTTCATATGATTGTAATAGTTTAGCAATGAGCAATAAAATAAATTTAAAGGATTTTTATGAAAAAACTGAGTTTAGCGTTTACGGTAATATTTTGTATATTTTAAAAGTGTATGTATTTACTAAATTTTATACAGTACATTTAATATTTCTCATTTAAATATTTCATCCAGTTATGTTCGATACTCGACATTATGTAATTTATTTTAAAATATATACAATAACTTCACTGTTGGCCCTTCTTTCTTTTAAATGTTTTAGCAAACATTTATCAATTATTGGCATATTTTAAAGCGTAAGTATTTGCTACATGTTATATAGTGTTTTTTTTTTCATATTTCATGCTATTATGTGACCCATTACTAAATGTATCTTAAAATATATTCAATAATTTCATTTTTGGCATTCTTTTTTTAGCAAACATTTGTTAGTATTGGCCAATGTTAAGCGAGCATGAAATGTGAAAGAGGAAATTTCTTCATAGTTTCTCTTCAAAAAGAAAGATACTTTGAAGAAAAGGATCGTTCATTGATTCATTTTTATCGGATCATTTTTTTTAATTTAGCCTGCCCATTAGGAAGAATAATTGGGTGCCTATTCCATTAGAAATTTCATTTTATAATAATTTGTCTATTAAAATAAAGGAATAAATTTTCTTCTATTAAAGAAAGTCTATCGGCAAGTGAGAATAGTTCGAATTCTGTTATTTGCGTTGATTAAACTAGTGATTTTTTTATTTGATTTCTAAAAGGATATAGAAAGTTAAGAATTGTCTAAAAAATTTATCATTCACTCTAATGGTTTATTTTTATTTAAATTTTCATACGTGTTTCTTGCAAATGTGGAAAGAATAAAATGACGCTTATTCATTTGGATGTGTGCATTTTCTATAGTAAAATGTTTTCCAAAATATAAAAATACATGTAAGCTCTAATGTTTAAAAATTAACTCTAACATTCAAATGTTATTTCCCAAATTTTTTTATCTTAAATATACAAATCTATAGAAAAGTCTAACTCAATATACAATAATACTAAACATGAATTCATCAATGCATGTTACTAAATTGCTTTAATTTCGGATATAAGATTTGAAATAGTATCCAAAATAAATTTTTTTCATAAGGAATTAAAATATTCAGCTATCCTTCAGCTTTACATTTTAAAGACATTTTTAAATCAATTAGAACAAATACATTAACAATTCATGAGAGCAAATATATGACAGAAATATTTGTTTCTTTTTATTTTGAATCGTGTTAAAATTGCAAAATTATTGTAATAATAATATTCATTTATCATGGATAGTTATCATTTGATAAGTTTGATAGAAATAAGGCTATGATAATTTAGAAACTGTAAAGCAGGTTTGAAAAACATTTTATTTTTAAAGCATCGTGAGCGGACTTAATTTTGATAAATATCATCCATTTTACTTAACTGTTCATAACTGCTCTCCAATAAGGTTGTGATAGAAGTTGTGCTGCCATCTATTGGTAGCAACTTATTCAATTTTAGATTCAAAACAAAATAAAATTTTGATGGGGAAAAAAACCCAACATATTTTTAACTTCCCCGATCTTTAGACATATTATTTAATACTCATCTTAAATTAAATATTTTTCCAGAAAAAGAATTCTACGTTTTTAACAAGGAAGATATTTCAGTGACCTCGTTTTCAACAGTAAACTCTTTAAAAAACATAAACATCTGATAAAATAGAAAAAAAAAAGAATATAAGTTAATATTCAATTAAACTAAATTTAGGAACTGTTTCAAATTTCAATTGAAATGAATTCTTAACTATTTTTGGTTACAAATATTGCATCACCTAGAAGACGGAAGGTATTTTAAAGATTTCGTGACTTTATCTGGGTCACGATGATATATTAAGTTGCTAATGGTTAAGAGGTTTTGATAAATAAATGTACAAATTTAAAACTTAAATTAACCCACTATGGGCCGGATTTTTGTTTTAACTCCAAAAAAATAATTGTGGGAACGAAAAATCAGTAATTATAAACCTATATATGCAAATGAAAATTATTTTTTTATTTAAACAATTTTATTGCGTTATAACCATTATGTGACTTTCAAGTCAACCGGTCTGTAAAATTTACACTTCTATGTACAATAGCTCATACGTGAAAGCTCATAAAACAATCTGCATTTGGTGTAAGGCATAAATGTACATGCATCCATAAATACAGTTTGGTAATCACAGACAAAAGCACAAACAGTTTCAATCGGATCAAATGGTTTAGCGAAGTTTTAAGGCCAACAGTTTGCACAGCAATTATTTTGCTATTTGGGGTTGATGAGCCTAGCAATGGTCCTGAATACTAGTATTGGTTGTGTTTGCAACGTCATAGAGTTAAGATTTATGCACCATCTCATAAAAAAGGCTATAATTATTTTGTAAAATGTCGATAAATTAAAATGTGAACTGAAAGTTTCACGGGCCGATAGAGAGTTAACTTTTTTTTTATTATTATGTATTTTCAAAGCTGCTTTACTTTCTTGTATATGAAATATATATAGAATAAATTACATTCATCAAAATATTCAAATTCGAGATGTTGTCCAAGATTTTGTAGGCTCAAATAATGCAATTTTGTTAAATGTCCTATTGTAAGATAACTCACAAAAGCTTCAGATAGACAAATGAAACGGTATACGGACTTTATACAAATTTATAGATTTCTATCAAAAAAGGCAATCAATCAAGGCAACTGTTTAACAGATGGATAAGTTAACACAATGACTACAAAACAAAGACAGTTGGCTAAATAAAATTCGGTACAAAAATTTAAAATATGTAACATTGACACCTATCAAATTTTGAACCATATTTAATGAGAGGTTAACCCTCTATCAATCTGTACTTTCTGAAATGTAATAATTGCGTTCTGTAAATGTAATAACTCTTAAATGTAAACATTTAAATTAATCAAATTTGGTATGGGATTATAGGATTGCAAGTACAGTTTTCTATCAAATTTTTGTTTCAATCATTTGGATTTTACAAATTTTACGCCAAACACGGGAGACCTGCTATTTATCTGTAGTTCCAAAAAAATGTGAACGCGATCACTCGAAAACGTAATGACTTAAATATATCAAATTTAATATCTGCTTTTGTGGTTACAATTGTAGTTTGTTGTCAAGTTTTTGTTTAAATCAGCTGTGGAAAAGGCATCTGAAACACAAATCGGATTTCTGAGTACTTTATCAACATGCCAGAGATAAATCGCCAAAAGTCGCCAATAATGATCAATAAAAAGGACAACCAATTCCAGGCCAAAGGTTAATACTTTATCGGCATTGTTCGCCAATTCCATACAAAGCATTCTCTGGGATAACACTTTTATTAGAAATTATACGAGAAAGTTTTGGGGAGACCACTTCTGTTGATTCTCAATCAGAAAAGAAAACTAAAATCGGAAAACTGGAGCTGGTAATGAGAATATTTTTATGTTGCTTGGGTCTGAGTTTGGCTTGATTAATATATAGCGTCCAAAGATTTAACGCTTAAGGATTAACTTGAAATCCTGGAACATCACATCGACAATAAACAAGAACACTGTAATGAAAGCAAAATATTTGTCCCCGAAACAAATATAATTATAAAGAAATTGTCGCTTATTGGAATTGCGGAGGGGGGGAGAATCTGAAATATAAAAATGAGTTAGAATCTCAATTTTAAATTTTTTGAACAGTTGCAAAACAATCCCTTTGTATGGTCCATGAACAAGAAAATAAAAAAAGAAACGCTTGAAAACAAATTCGGAGATTTTTCTCGACAGATTTCTTTTTCTGTTTTTCTAGTAACATTACATTAGTTAACCGCTATTCATTCATCGCCATATTTTTTTAAAATAAACAGTCTGCTCAGAAGAAGTACGAAAATACGTATCGAACAAAGAATTAGTATATGAGTCAAAAGTTGAACTTCTTCCCAAAGCATTAGCAAATATGTATGTTTTATTGTTATTTTCTATATTCCGCGGCAATTTGTTAAGAATCGACACAATAGAAGTGTAAAGATATAACGATGGAATATGCTGTAACACAGTGAAAGTAAGGGGTGTCTGGGGCTTTAATATAGCTTTCCTCAGGAGTTTTCAATGATATAAAACGCGTCAAAACAATAGTTTTTAAAACATTTATTCTTTTTATAGCTATCTCGTTAAATTTTATTATAAATAATGGCAGTCGAACCCTTTGTGACCATGTTGTCAAACATTGGCATTAGAGGCAGTTATATTCTCTTTTCTTAAACCACTTCTTTGTCTCTATTCTACTCTCTATGTCTCTATTATAATAAACATTCTCTATTTATAATAAAAGTGCGTGTATATATATATATATATATATATATATATATATAACGTGCGCGCGCGTGTGTGTGTGTGTAGTAAAGAGAGAGAGAGAGAGAGAACTTATTATAGCAATTGAAAAATCCCTCCCAAGAAGCTTATATTGGATACTACAGGAATAGGGACATTGCGGATGTTAACATTTGGCTTTATTGGGAGTAAAATATCAATAATAATTTTAATTCATTAAAATTACATTAAAAGCTATTTTATTAAATTACATTACATCTTTCTGTGATAACTTCACAAAATATATTTGCACAAAAAGGAATTATCCTTAAGCCAAAAATGCATTCTTTTTCTTTTTGACGACACTTATTTGCAATTCTTTTCCCATAATTTAACTAATTGTACACGTTTGAAGGCGAAAATAACACTTCATTACAGAGTGTGCGAGAAAGTTTAGAAGAGACCACTCCAGTTGATATGACCAACCTATCACATTGCTCCTGTGCCATTAACTAAAGAACATAGACCGTAATTGTGTCACCGATCTACGTCACTGGGATATACGAACGATGTAGACAATTGTTTTGTTACAACACGGGGACTTTGAATCCTATCGAAGTTGAAATACAAACGACATGTAACATTTATTGAATATCAATGATGTAAGGATTGATACAGTCAACAATCATAATGGTCCTGGAAAGCTTTTGAATAAAAAAAGATACAATCGTGCTTCTCGGGTCTTTTAGTTATTGTTCAAGGTAACATAAAGTACTGAATGGATGAAGTTGAATTCTGACGCTGTGAGTCAGTAAAGGTGACGAACTGAGCTTATTTAAATTGTATCTTCAAAACGAATCCTTGTGGATAATGAAATACATAAAGTCATGCTCTGTTAGTTTTGGGCCTTTTATTATCAGCAAACAAAGACGGACGCACTCATACTGCAAAAATTCAATTTCGATGCACGTAAAAAATAGTTACAGTATCTTTGCGGGCAAAAATCAAAAAGAAACATGGATTTTAAATGTTTTTTTTTTAATTTTTAGCATATAAAATAGAATCTATCTATTCTGAATATTTTAATCATTTACAAGAATAAAATATACAAATTAGATGCGATAGTCTTGTTTAGTTATATTAACTTCCAGTTTTAAAGTACAACTATGGTTATTTTTCAGCGGACCTCGTAATTTTGAACGGCTGTCAGATAACGAGGACGACCCTTTATTTGCATTAGATAATGCAGGATTTCAATATAATTCGATTTATTATGGAATTAATTCATGATTTCAATACATAAGTAACTCATTTAATCACGATTTAATCGCCTTAATGAAAACAACGCATGAGAAATTTAATTCTGAAAATATTTTAGTTTTCCCAAACAACGTCACAATAGATACTGTATAATGACTTCATATACTTAAGACTTAAAAATCAGCTGACTGAATGGTTTACAAGACAGGTAAAAGCAGAATCTTTAAAGAAAATTTTCTTTTTACAGATAGTAATGATTTAGCGATAAGATTTCGTTTTCCATATTGGTAAATCATAGAAGCAAGACTTTAATGCACCAAAGATAAGTGAGCTTAGTGTATGCCATACTTTGTATACTTCAGATTGCCTTCATGAGTCATACATCATATGTTGTTGTGACGTATAAGTTTACAGAGTAAGGAGGTGATTCATCTATTGGCGATATCATTTAATTCCGGCACTAAATTACATATTCCTGCCAGAAATACCCCTCATGATGCTTCCAACCTGATCTTTAAGGTAGATTTACATTAGGCCAATTATAAGATGGCCAGTCGAGGAAAGGGAATTTTTAGGGGAAGAGACAGCGAAAAAGGGAAATCAGAAAGGGATTGATTTATGTTTTCCACAACCTCATAAGATTGATTCAGGCATTCTATGCTTGGCTTTAAATTGCCATTTTGGCGTCCGTGAATTTTTTTAACTACATATCGTTTTAAAATGATGGGCATTTACACAAAGAAACGTAGTAAAATAAAAAAAAAATGTCAACGCCAGTAAATTTAGAAAACTATAAAAATAATGGTTAATAAAAGGAAAAAGAGCATAATGTCGCACCAAAAAGAGCAATGAGCAAAAATGTTTTGAATTAATCAATGAAAAATTATCAACTTTTTTCTCTCCAAATTCCACAAGCTCATGCGCCGTAAGTAAAACATACAAAACAGTGGCATGTTTTCCTCTAGAAACAAGTATTTTCCATCGAACTAACAACACTTTTGAGCACTTTTACTTTACTTTCTGATCGAGTGTAAATCCACCTTTAATGTAATAAATAAAATTATACTTCTTCAGTGCATAACACTCTCCAGCTCAAATTATCATTTGTCAGTAAAAAAATTAAAATTTTGAAAAAAACTATTCGGAAATACATTTAAGTTAAAATTATTCATTTTATCCAAATTAAATACTTAATTTTATCCAGATTAGTGAATTATTATCATTTGAAATATTGTTTTCGTAAGAAGGTTTTGAATTATTGAAGGCAACGAGTAATTGAAGCTCGAAATCGCGTAGGCAATGAATAAAGTATAAATGGCAATATTCACCAACATCTTTTAATTGCATGGATTTTTTTACCTGCTTTTACCAGCATTACATTAGTATTATGTATGCTTCTTTGAAAGCGGATGCGTTTTTAAAAGGTTGGTCTGCTTTTACCAGTATTGCTTCTTCTAGCTGGTTTAAATTATTTAATGACAAATTAATTAAGATAAATAATTACATAAAAAGTAATAATGCTCTCACATGATAATTTAAAAATTAGTAGATTTCATTTTTATTTATTTAATTTTATCCAAATTAATTAATTATCTAGTTTTATCCAGATTAATGAATTATTTAATTTTATCCAGATTAATTAATTATTTTATATTACGCACATTAATAAATTAAAAATTTTCGAAGATTGCATATTTGTATAGATTATATTGCCATCTAGAGATATAAATTTAATATTAATCCAAGCGATGACAGCTATTGATTATTAAAAGCAGATTAATTTGTTAATGCCAAATGGCAACCATGAGCCGGAAAAAGTTAACTGAATTATTATCTTCTTTAATTTTTTTTCTGCTAGTGTGTTTATTTTACTCATAAATTCTTCAGATTTTCCTTCCGCCCTAATTTCTTCTTGGGAGAGTTATGAAAGCGGAATTAATTAATTCCTTCATCAAATCGCGGAAATCTGAAGTATTCCAAAGCTTTTCATGAAGAGAAAAATGTCGATTTTTTTTATTTATTACTTGCTTAGAATAGATAATACATCTCTCCGTTTAGATTTAAGTTGTTAATTCTTGAGAAAGTATTTAGAAAATTTATTTCCAGCAAAAAGATAGCAATTAAATCGGTTGACTTTTTCGAAAAATCTAAAGAATTAAATGGAGTTCTAAAGGAAAAATTCCAATTTCCAGAAATTAAAGAGTAATTATATCATTACAGCTTGTTATATAACTAAATTAAAAAAATTCTTATCAAATAATTAGTACGATATTAATTCTGAAAAATACAATAATAAACAACACCGTATAAAAATAACCGTGAATAATAATAAACCCATAAACCATACAACAATAAAAATGCAATAAAATTTGGAAGGTACTCAAATGCTAAGTAATTATAAATTTTAATTACTTATACTAGATAATTATTGTTTGTACATTTCCTTTTTCTTCTTTCCTTAATCCTGTGAGTTAAATTATTTTTATGGATCTTTTATTTTTGATATTCATGTATAATTTTTGAATCATTTCTTTCTGGGAAAGATATTAAAATTCGCATGCATACATGTTCTCAATGACAAGCAAAAACAAATCTAAAAGAAGTTTATGAAATCTCAATTCCTTTTTTTTTTAGTTCTTAAATTGTTGACTATCCAATAGGTTATTTATTGATTTTTTATTTAAATTTTCCTGAAAAATAGTAATGTAATAATAAATTGGGCAAAATTTATTATTACATTACTATTTTCCAGACTCTTTTCTACTTTAAAGTTCCTCAAGACTAATCACCTTGCTTAATTTAAAGATAAAATTTATTGACTAAGCTAATTGTGAGTATTCATAAATCTAGAAAAGTCAAAAGTGGAGAATTTGATTATTATGTTTTGTAAAACGAAGGCAATGATATTTATGTGACTAACTGTCCAATTTGTGACAATGTGTACAATAAAGTTAAAAATGCAGAAAATAATTATTAGTTAGTATTCTGCATTGAATCTATTCATTTAAATACTTGATAAATTTAATAAAGTTTAATTGATTTTAAATTAACGCTAAGTTACTTACTTTTCACAATTGTTCCCTGTTGTCTGATCCCTATATCTGGCGTATATAACAACAAACTTTTTTAATATCATACGACCTTGAATTAAAGTCAAAGGACCTTACTTGATCAGAAATTATATCAAGATTCTATACATACAGAATAATTCTATACATACAAAATACTGATCATCTATACATGCAGAAAACGCTAACGCACGTGTCATAGAATCATTGTTATTACTTATTTTCGAATGGAAATAATCGGATATAAATAAACTACAGCAAATTGCTTCATTGAACATATGTACTGCTGCATTGTTTCGAACTTATTACAAAATATTATTAGAAATAATCTGGAAAGGGTCCATTCAGTCAGAAGAAAGAAAATATAAAAGAAATTAAGAAACAAACAGAGATCTACTTAGCATAATTGGAGATCAGGGGGAAAACTGCTTTAGGGCACCCTCTTCTTTACTACTTCAGTAATAAAGAATCAAATTTTTGAAAGGTTTTTAAATTGTTCACCTAGTTATAGATATATAACAAAAAAATTGACTAGAACCTAAAATAGCTATAAAGAAGCAATAAAGAAAATATATAGCAGTATTCCCCTCCAATGGTCAGACGAAATATCATTCTGTTCATTTTATTACATAAACACAACGTCAGATAAACTATCTATTCGATTTGGGGGCCCTTCTGATGTGGTGCCCCTGGGCAGCTATCTCACATTCCCCTGTCTTAGCCAAACTCTGAAAACAACAAATTGAGTGTTTAATCAAGCGAAAAATCAGGCTTAACTGTCGTTAAATGGGTAATCGCTAATGAAATCGATAGTCTTATCTTAAAAAATAATTTTCTTACCAAAATAAGACTAAAAACTTACCTTTAAAAAGATATCAATTCCTACAATTATTCCCTAATTTTAATAATATTTTAGCTCAATTTTGGTACACAACATTTTTAAATATTATGACAGAATTCAAGCTTATCTATAAAAATATTCAATCTCGTGCTTTTGCTAAACATTGACTTCGTCTTAGGATTTTTACTTTGGTTTTTATTTAGTGATATGTAAAGTTTTTAATTTACATTGAATAAAGTCAGCATAATTCCTATTTTTCATTCAATTCCTACTAGTCTTTCACACTCTCCCTATTTGTACACATATCTTGTTCAAATTTTTAATATTAATAAAACAATTTTTATTTATCCATTCAAGTTCCAATACATTTTTTAACTTGAAGTGGGTGTTACTTCATGTTAACAGTTTTTCAAATATTAATTCTTTAATTGAATTTAATTGATTTTCTATACTTTGAATAGAGTTTTAGCAGTTTGTAATGAGAATTGTAATCAACAGACAGTAGCTTAATCGGCAAAACGTGAAGCTTTCGGTAATTTGCGAAAATCAATAATTTTTGATAATGTTTTTATTTAATCGTAATTATTTAATTAAAAGTAATTAAAATAAAAAAATCTTTTTTACCTAAGTAGGAATAGGCTTTATTTTTCATATTACTAGTTTAATTACGTTCAAATCACCTGTTGAAATTTAAAAATTAAAATACATTTCTTATTAATTGCTTAATACACTGAAAAGTCAACAATATGAGGAAGAAAATTGGCTGCAAAAAAGCACTAATTATATTTACATCGTTAAAATGTTGCAAATAAAATAATAAATAAACAAACTCAAATAATGAAATATAGAAATATTGTAACAATGAAAAAATTCTACGCTTGAATTACTCATAAAAAATTCTTCACTTGTTTAAAAGTTTTTTTTTTTTTTTTTTTTTTGAAAATTCGTTTCATTAAATTTATTTTTGAAAATCAATGTAATATTTTCTTCGAATAATGCTAAGTAGCCCTCGCATTTTTAATATCGTCTGAGATATTGGATTTCATTCAGGAGATAAAGGCTTTGAAGAAGAAGTGAAAAATAATGATTTATTAAGCACTCACCTATACCAAAGATTATCCTCTGTACCAGGCATATCGAATCGCACTTTGTAGTTGGTGTAGTTCCTTTGGAGAAAAAACAAATATTGTAACAAAATGATATACTACAATACTACAATAAATAAAAATAGGCATCGTTCATAAATACAAAAAAAATTTTTAACGTGATTATGTTTAAATGATGAAATTTAATTGGGTGATACTAAATACATAATGAAAAGATAATCCAAACATTCTTCAAGGCATAGATCTAGTTTTAAATATAGTGCTAATAGCAGGTTAAAAATTATACACGGTCACCTTTTATGTTCTCGCTCACATGAACTCACAACTCTACAAATTAGTGAGAGACACTGAAATCGTTAAAAAAATAATAATAAGTGAAAAATTTTCTAGCTACCGTTAGCACAAGCAATCTTTTATTATTTTCCTTGTTTTCAGTTAGACAACAAAAAACATTGCTATTCCTAGAGCACAGAAGTTTTACAGCTGAGTTAAGTCATAATATATGCTCATTTCACATACTGAGCGACAAAATTTGGCACCTTAGCTACACCTTGACTAGTTAAAACTTGTTAAAATAATTGTATAATTTCAATTAAATTTTCAGTTGAACATTAATAAAACTTTTAATGCTCTTTTCCAATAATTTTAAAGCCAATTATTTCAAATAAAAATCTTTTTTACTTCAATTTAATATTATTATGAAGTAATATCTTGAGGCATATATGATAAAAGTATTGCTTCATTGCTTTAATTATTAAATTTATACTTACGCTTATTTTGACAATATAAGTACATTTTTTGTTCTGTGTTTTCACTACTATATAATTAAGAATCAGGTATAAAGTTCATAAGTGTTTGAAACTTATAAATTTTATATAAAAATAATGGTCTTCTAGAAACTGTCTCCCATATTTTCCAATAAAAGTATTATTCTCTTCCTCCCCCCTCTTCATCCAAACCTGTGGACTTGTGGACAGAGTTCAACACGGGAGTTTTTTGTGAGTCATATAATTGTGAAGAAAAAGATAGCGCTTTGAATTTTTCTATTTGATCAACTAAAACGAAAATTTTGTTTATATAATTGGTAGTATTAAGATCACATACCAAATTTCATTTATCTAAACCGCTGCGCATTTGTATTACAGCGTTTACAAACATGAGATTAAACCAAATAATCAACAACTTGAGATTAAATTGATAATCAACCCATTAGATTCAACTGATAATCAACACATTAGATTCAGCTGATAATCAACACCTTGAGATTCTTGGTTGGTTGGTTGGTTCTAATGGCACTTGCCTATGGACAAGCTCGCTGCTGGACCCAGCAGCAGATTTAAGCCGAGTGAAGCGTCTCTTGTTTCAAGTAGCGCCAACTAGGGCCAAGAGTACGACTTTTGATACACACTCATCTCATTCGCTTGCACAACCCCTTTTTACAGGGGGGCACATTCACACATCTCACAGATAGTACACAGAATAACAACCATGCCCGAACCAGGACTCGAACCCGGGACCTCCTGAACACGAGGCAGACGCACTACCCCTGTGCCAGCAAGCCGGCCCTTGAGATTCTATTGATGTCAAACCCATTGAGATTCAACTGATATC
>JAOUZG010017696.1:2732814-2750816 GCA_026289955.1 Argiope argentata | reverse complement strand
CTGAAAGGCAATACGATATAGTATTCTGCAATATAATTTAAAAAATCGAATTTTTAAAACTGAATTTTTGACGAATTTTTTAACGAAGAGGCAAAATTTCGCTTTAATATTGAATTACGCCGAAACTTTTCAAGATAACTCAATCAAATTTTTTTTACATAAAATTCGATAAACTTTTCAAAATCGTGTGAAAGATTGAAAAAATCTGATAGAAAATTGCGCATTTAAAAATTATTTTGTCGTTTATTGGGTTTCCCTCTTCAACATTACAAATCTAATCCATTGATAAATAAAAATGAGACTAAATTTTTTTTGTATAATTTGGCATTGCTTTGGCACACCCTGATCAATTTTGAAAACAATCCTGCAAAAATTACGCGTCTTATGAATTCATTCCAGTTTTTCCACCTCGCATACTTCACCTGAAAGTTGGGACACCAGTAATGCAACTACGAAACCTTCCTCCACCTAAATTATGCTATGACACCAGACTACGAATGACTAGACTTAATAAGTATGTAATCGAAGCTACGATTATTACTGGATGTGCTCGAGGAGTGTTGGTTTTAATACCCCGCAGTCCACTAATTCCGTCGGGCTATCCTTTTGAATTTAGAAGAGTGCAGTTTCCCGTAAAAGTTTGCTTTGCAATAACCGTTAATAAGTCACAAAGACAGAAATTAAAAGTAGCAGGGATCAATTTAAGAGGAGAATGTTTTTCAAACGGCCAATTTTATGTAGCTTTCTCCCGAGTCAGTTCATCTAGCAGCTTAATAAATTTATCAACAGAAAAAAAAAACTCCAAAAAATGTTGTATACAAAGAAGTTCTTGCTTAAACACAGGTATAACAATGAAATGTAGATGGCCTGCGTTTGAAAAGAAAATAACTACTTTAAAAGCATCCTTAAGGATCGGTAAGGACAAGGGCATATATATAAGGAATCCAGGGGCGCCGGAACCCTCCCAAAATTAGGAAAAAATTATAGACAATAAGTAATTATTATAGAGCAATTTCGTAACTAAGTGCGCGTAGCACTGTTATCCCCCACTAATTCCATTACCCGAGCAATGCCGGGTGCGGGTTAGCTAAAGATGGACTAACAAAAAATATTGTTCACGCTATAACATTAAGAGATTGATATTGTTTAATAGTTTTACTGTCGTTATTGTTTAATTAATGATATTTAATTTTAAGGAATAAATTATAATAACTTAAAAATAATGTTTGCCTTTTGTTATTTTTATATCCCCTCATCGTTCACAGCGCTCCATGCTTATTTCACGCATATACCACATTCTTACATAAATACAATATACACATATACACATTCTAACATACATACATACTTACAATAAGTAATCTATTTTTTGTCTACACTAGAAATTACTAGGAAATTATTTATATGGCAAAACAACGTTTGCCGGGTCAGCTAGTATATATATATATATATACAGATAAAGAATTACCAAAATGAATATTAACCAATAATTAACGAAGCAAACACTAATTTGTTTCATGTAAGTAATTATTTAAATGCAAATAAACAAATTATTATTTAACAGAATTGGAGGAAAAAACAATCGCTCGATTAACTAAAGTAAATAATTAAATTAATTTGCTGGCCTCTTTTGTTTTCATTACTGAAAAACCACTTAATTTATTTGTTTTCGCATTATATAGTTAGATGATACATAGTATTTTTTGTAAGTGTGTTATTATTCGTAATTGAAATTGGAATAAACAGGACATCGGCAATGTATACAGATATCACGTGATTTTTTTTATTTAACCTAGGATAATACCCTTATCTCATTCATTTCATCTATACCTATTCCTTATATTATGCAAAATAGTGTATCATGATTTGTTACTTAATTATTAATTAACCAAATTAAATTTATCCACAAAGTTAAATAAATCCCTTTTCTTAAACAATTTCAATCAAATAAAATGATTTTCTAAAAGGTTAATTCAATATCCAAGCAAAAGCTTCAAAATGAAATGAAACATTCCGATTTCAATTGATCTGTCTTCTAATTTTGATGACACCCTGATATAATTTAAATCTTTAAAATTATTACAAAGATGAAAACATGAAAAAAATTAAAATATCTTTAGTAAATTTATTTTTTCTTAAATAAAACAGATAAAAAGCGCAACAATTTTGTTTCCCTTTAACTTCTCTAATTGAAATTATTTTAAAATAGCATTTACACATTTTATTCGGAAAAAAATGTGTTGCAAAGTTTTTGATTAGAACACTCATTTCCTAATTCTTTATTGAGATTCAGGGTAAGCATTTTGATAAAGGATTTTCTCGACATTCTTAATTCCAAGTATTTTACTTTTTAGCACATAAATGTATAATTTTTAGTTTTTTTAAACTAACAAAAGAATGATCAGAAGGAAATTCCTTTTATCATCCAGTACTGATTGCTGAATCACTTTCACTGAAATAAGAACCAAAAATCAGCTCTTAAATGTAATTTTTTTTCAATAATACATAATTAGACTATAATTTCCCTTATTAATTTTAATTAATTTATAATCATAAAAATATCCTTCCTTATTTTACACATTTTTAAAAAGGAAAATACTTTAATTTGCGCTTATTAATGGAATAGATTTAGGAAAAGGAGGTTATTAGATTGATTGTTCGGAAGAATATTAAAACAACTATTGAACTTTTATTTTTAAAGGCTCTACAAAAAGTTTGTCTAGTTTAAAAGGTTTGCAATTAATTTAACCTTAGCAATCATATAATTAGAGCAAGGCTAATCTTAATTTAAAATTTTTATTACTTGTAATATAGTTCATATAAATAAAGAAAATTCAGTGGATCTCGTTTCCTCTGGTAGTCATAGAAGGCCAAAAGTAATACCAGTTTTGTTAATAATCTGAATAGAACGATGTATCATTTTTAGAAATAATAACTTAAAGTGAAAATTTCATTAAAAATTTAATTTAAATTTTAAAAAAATCAAAATCTCTGCTGGGAATATGAACAAAATATAAAGTAATTTATATTAATTATTTTCTAGCACATATAGTACACGAAAAGTATAGTCATCATCAAAAAATTCGAATTTAAGATTTTGATGAATCTCCAGGATTGTGACCTCGCAAAGTTCGATAAATAGATTTTTTTAGAAAATGTACGTTTATCTGTCTGAAACAAAGATGACTCAGAAGCACCTAGAGCTAGACGGTTGAAATTTGGCACAAATTTTGACTAAAATCTATTCAGAGGAAATCTATCTGTTCAGCTGTTTGAATGTAAGTCAACAAGATAATTTCAAAACGAAGAGAGCTAGATAGATAAAAATCGATACAGAGGTTTAATATCTATAGTGTAGATGTCTGTCAAATTTTGAGCGAATTCCATGGATCTTCTTTCGGTCTGTACTTTCAGAAGCGTGTAAACGTGATTACTCAAAGACGCAATGAGTTAAACTCATCAAAATTTAGTATATTATTATTACATGTCAAATTTGTATCAACTTTTTGGTTCAATCGGTTGTCAAAAACACAAATTCAGTTTTTGGATTCTATTAAATGCATTCCAAGGATGAATCACCAAATATAGCATAATGATTCAGTAAAAATGCTAAATTCACGGCAAAATTTAGTTTTCGTAACCATTATACGCGAATGCCATGTAAGGTGTCCTCTCGCATAGCAAATCTTTTACAAAATATGCAAGAAAGTTTTGAAAAGACCACTCAGGCTGTGATTTTTTTATGTTAATGTTGAAAATTATATTTTAAAAAATAAGTACAAATTAAGTTGCTTTTTAAATTCGCTATTGGCATTATGCACAAAAAATGCAGTAACTCGATTTCTTTTTTTAAATTGATTTAAAATTCACCTACAGTTTAAAATCCGAAATATTAAACAAGAAAGAATTTCCTATGAGTCCATTTTTGAATAAAACAAAAAAAAGATTATAACTTTTCATTTCTAAGGAATTTTAAGTTTATGAGTTAAGTTTTATTCAAATCCTACTATTATTTCACTCTCTCTTTATATAACGTTCAAATTTCCAATCGTTAATAAAATGCCTTTTATTCATCCACTCAAGTTCAAATACATTTTATTTAATTTGTAATGAATGGCACTCAATGTTAATACAGTTTTCTCAAATATTAATTCATTCATTAAATTTCATTCATTTTTAATACTTTAAATTGAGTTTTAGCAGTTTGTAACGAGAATTAAAATCAACAGGCAGTAGCTTAATTGGTAAAATGCGTGGATTTCAGTATTTTTCTCGTGGAGGTGAAGAATGCGAGTTCAATTCTTGCAAAAATCAATCTTTTTTTTTTTGATAAATTTTTGAAAACTTTTACTTTAAGTACGCGTTTTATCCAAATGCTTTTCGAGAGTGAGTTAGTAATTGTAACTTAGTTGTTAGAATGAAGGATTTTTCTTTAAGAAAATTGAAGAGATTTTAAGCTTTAAGTTCTGTTCCGATTTCTCTCCTTAAAATCTTCGTCATCCATTGTTGGTCATTTCTCCTATCTAACCTTAAAACTGAGCTACATGCCGGAGAGGAGAATGGAGGAGAATTCGCTTTCTATTTTGCCTCTTAATATTATGAACCTATCATTGGTATATACATAGTTATGTTAATTGTAATTATTTAATAAAAAGTTAATAAAATAAAAAAATCTTTGTTGACCTAAGTAGTAATTAATTTTGATTTTTTTATATTACTTATTCATGTTTATGTATAAAATTTTATTTAAAAAATTAGGTTAAAATTAATTTACTTTTTAAATTTGGTCTTAGAACCATATCTAAAAAATGTAATAACTCGATTTCTTTTATAAAACTGAATTTAAATTTACCTTTAATTCAAAAAGCGAAACATTAAACAATAAGGAATTTTACAGGTTTCGATGCTTCAACAAAACGAAAAACAAATTCTAAATTTTCATATCTATTAAATTTTAGGATTTTTTTAGCTGTGTCATGGGGTAGTGAGTCTTCCCTGTAATCAGGAGTCTTGGGTTCAAGTCCTGATTTAGAGCATGTTTGGTCTTGATATGTGATGAGTGAGTACCTAAGTCGTACTATTGACCCTAGTTGGCGCTACTTCAAAACAATGGATACTCATTCGGCTTAAATTCCCTAATGCATCAGCGAGTATGTCCATGGAAAGTGCCATTAGAAACAACAACAGGATTTATTATTATTATTGTTGTTGTTGTTGTTGTTGTTGAAGAAGAAGAAGAAGAATTTATTTAAGTTTTTTTATTGAAGATTTTTTTTCTAATAATGCCATGATTTAATATGTTCAAGATAGTAAGGCAGTCTTAAGTTATATCTATTAATGCAAAATAATATCATAGCTAATTGCATAAGATGAAATGTTTCCTATCGTATATATTTTCAAAACTGCGGTTACTTATAATGTGCACGAGCTTCCAAGTAACCTTGCACGAAGTTAACGATAATTCTCTATTCAAAGTCGCATGGCGGTCACGAATTTTGCCGTAACATTCTGTGTTCATGTTGGAAATTTTCCTCTTACGCTCTTACGCAAAGGGCGCATCGGGATGACATTGCTCCCCATTAGTAGTGATGAGGCGTCACGCCGAGCCACTGATGGCGCATCTTCATCAACTTTATTTCCCATTCAGCAAGGGCATCCTTACTTAATAAAAATACGTGCAACAGTTGCCTCTGTTTGAATCAGACGTTAATATGCTAAGCACATGGTCAAGGCCAGACAGCATAAGCTTGCAATCTCACAACAGGTCTCATTTTCAGCCGAAGGTCTCGTGCTAAGACTTGATAGGGAGGAAAAATCTGGATAAAGTTTTAATGATTGTTTTGAAACTTTAATTATGCGCAATAAAAAGCTATCGTATGGGAATCTAATCTATTATATTGCCTTTCTTTTTTTCCTATGTAAACAAATTACGTTAGGTTTTATCACATTTCTTTTGAAATAAATAATTCCATTATTACCTCATGCTCCTCAGAGCTTTGAGATCTTTATTTACTTGGCTTTAAAAAGCTTAATTTAATTTTAAGGCGATCCCTACTATTAGTCCTCCCTCTCCCTATATATATTTATTTATCTAGTTCAAATTCTCAATCGTTAATGAAATATCTTTTATTCATCCACTCAAGTTCCAATACACTTTTTTTAAACTCAGTCGATGACACTCGATTATAAACATTTTTTTTTCAAATATTAATTCACTAATTAAATTTAATTAATTTGAAATGCTTTAAATAGAGTTTTGGTATTTTATAATGAATAAATAAAAATTAAAAAAATATGTATATTTATCGTAATTTAAAAGTTTAAGTCAATGGCAATATTGTCACATTTTTTTTGTTGTTGTTGTAGTTAAAGTGTTTTTATCTTGTGAGAACATAAGGTTAAAGTAGTTTGCGCTTTTTGAGGCCATAAAATAAACGGGCAAAAATTTGACGATTTATGGCTTTTAAGGCATCATTTTTTCACTTTTACGGTTATTGGTAAATATAGTTGTCACATTTGGCGACTAATCCCCAACAAAAAGTTGCAACTTTTCACGAATGCCCACCATGTACTCGATTTTCGATACAGGCATATTCTGATAGTCGATTGCATCAATAGTTAATGTCTTAAGTTAATTAAGACAGATAAGGCCTTAAAATAATAACGTTCTCACATAATAACATAAAATTTAAAATTGCAGATTATTTTTCTTTTGTTAAAAAAATTGTATACAAAAATATTGTCATTAAACTAAATATGTTTTTAAATCACTGTGTTCAAAAACATACACAAATAATTTCACACGGGGTCTGTTCAGATTCTAAAATGTCTAAGGCTTTAAAATGTATCACATTTTGAGAAAAAATTGATAATTGTAATATTTTATCTTTTATATATTCAGCAAAGAGTGAAAAAACACAAATTAGAAACTGTTTCTAAAGAATGTATTTTGAATGGTATTCAACGAAAGCAGATGAAACTTGAATGGTTCTGTTTGAAGACACGGTATCGATTTTAAAATAAATAGAAAATTAGAAAACTATTCTTTTCATTTAAATTTTTTTCACTAAACTTTTTCAGGAATATTTCCACATTAGAACATCAAAATACATCCAAACACGGAATTGCCCTTCACATGGATTAATTATATGAACTTGAAGGGGGATATTCCACATATTTATAATTTTTACTATCATTACTATGACCTTGGCATATATGTAGTATGATCTTTCAATGCTATCTCTGCTGGATTGTATAACCCAACTTTATAATAATATAAAGAATACTACAAAGTAGTACTATAAGATGTTCTTTGTGGGTGTGTTACTTTAATAGCGACTTTTATATTTTGACCTGTAACGTTAATTATAACAGATATTGGTTTAATAAGACAGAAATATCAGTGTATCCTGAATAACCGAAAGAGATCGGACGTTTAAAAAAAGCCCAGACAAATCGTTTAAATTAAGCAGTACTCGGCAAAGCAGGTCAGTTTCTTTTAAGTTAAACAGTACACGAAATGCTTTTCAGCTAAGAATGTCATTTTCTTTTAAACCTTGGTGCACCACTCTACATTTAAATCACCTGACCTATCCAGTTAATGCACGACAGATATCTTAGCAAAACTGTAAATCTCTATGACATTTACTCACCATTTTTAAGTGCAGTATTTACTATCATATGTTACCTAAATTCCCTTTAAAGTCAAACACCACCCTCTAACAACACAGGTGACGTTCCTTTCAAATAAAATTGATTTGATTTTGTATATTGTTAAAACGTTTTGGAGTCGTTTTGCAGAAGAAAAATATTTTCAGAGTTTTCAAAAGAAGGGGTTTTTGAACACAATAATGTGGATTTATTAAATATTAGGCGAGTAAATGATTCTGGGAATGTAATAAAATCTTGCAGATTGGTTAAATTTAAGAAAAAGAATGAGAATCCTCACCAGTTAAAAGCCTCGTGGTTGCCCACAGACACCATGTAAGGGATTCGGGCAGCAACCGGCTCGATCAAGTTCATGAAGTTGTCGCCGACGCGTCCATTGTTCTGAAAAGAGGAAGACACAACAACATTTAGGCATTGAATAGGTACAGATATCGAAAATATTGATCTTTTTGCCACGTAATAATTCACAGATATATTAAAAATTTCCCATGGCGCGAAAGATTGGTCTTTCTTTACAATCTGCAATTCGTCTCGTTTCCCATCAACTTAACATTATTTCAATGCTATTTTCCTTCATTCATGCTATAAATGTAAAATAATATTTAAATATTTTTTATTTATAATATATTTAAATTTTTGTGATAAAATGATACTAAAATAAAGGATTTAAAATATTTTTCCATGATTTTTTTTTCTAAAAATACTTTTATCGTATAATTTTTTCTTGAGTCACTATTACTATTTTACTTGATATTTTACAATGTTACTTGAGTTACTATTGCTATTTTACTTATTATTTTGTAATGCAACTTGAGTCACTAATACTATTTTGCTTGTTATTTTATAATGCTATTTTTTAAATATTTTACAATGCTACTTGAGTCCCAAATACTATTTTGCTTGTTAATTTATAATGTTACTTGAGTTACTATTGCTATTTTACTTGGTATTTTATAATGTTACTTGAGTCACTAATCTAGCATTTTAACTATGAAACTTGACACCTTTGCCATTATGAAATGGTACCGGCAAGTAGATTATATCCCTATTTATAAGTCAAACACAAGGCGTGTCACCATAAAATTTTGTACTGTTTTCCACTAATTCAGTATTAGATTAGCATTTCTCATATAGATTAAAAATATTATATAAAGACAAATTATAGTACAGAATATCACAATCCTAATCTACAGCAGTGAATTTAATTATAAAATATATTCTGACAATCGCGACATAAGGGAAATAAAAAGTGATAGAAGAAGCTATATGAAATTTTAAAAATAAACTTCTGCTTCCAGTACAAATATTCACTCTGCTGATTATTAATTACTGGACCTTAAAAGTTGCTTTTTTAGATTAATTTGAAATACAACAGAAATTTAATCAAAATTATTATAATAAATGCAGCGGTGCAACGTATACTATTCTTCATTCTTTCAAAATGAGTTGTCGCGAATCGAAGTAGATTTGTTTAAAAGTCTTGAAGGATCAACGCTTTTTAAAATGCATCTCAAAGAACTAAATGGAAGCCTCCCTACTTGACTTCAGTGAATACCAAGCGATAAGTTTTGCGTTAATTTTCATAAAACTACGAAGAATAGAGTAGGTAATGCGGATTTCTTCGCAAATTTAATACAGATTTACTGTTTTTGATAATAAGAGCCCAAACCAAATTTTTCCTATCATGTTCGTGGATGAATTTTGAAAATGGTAAAATTGAATTATTATTTTCCCGTTAGGAACAATGGAGGGGCAGACAGAATCTGTAATATTCTTCGCACTTTCAAAATGAGCTACCATTAACTGCAGATGATTTTTTAAAATTATACAGAGAAAGTGCTTTCGGAATTTACCTCAAAGAACTAGATTAAGCGCAAACTCTTCAATTTTATTGTATACAAGTATATATACAAGTGAAGAACAAGTATGTATACAAGTGAACATAAAGGTATATGTTCACTTGTATACATTGTATTTTCTTTCTTTGAACCCCGAAGAAGAGAGTAAATAATTTGGATGTCTTCCAAAATTTAACATATATGTACAAACAGTAAGACATTAAGACTCCAAATCTAGCCTTGTATATGAAATTTGGTATATGGGGAAATAGATCTATCATTTTTCTATTTATAACAATGGACGGACCGACAATGGGAGCCAAAGTTTAATAGAGATCTATAATTCTGCTAATAAAAATTATGAACAAAATTCTATTTATCAAGCTTATTACATTTTATAATTAAAATTTTCACATATATTAAGATGGACGGACAGGCAGACTTTCTATTAGTAGATTTCACAGAAAACCACAATTCGTTTATCCAGCTTGTTTTGATTTCCATTTACTCTGTTTACAAGCAATTTTTCCCTTGCACTGGAGTAGTGATTCTTTCCCATGATCTGGGAGTCCTGATTTGGGCATGGTAATACTAAATCTATTCTAAAAGTGAGAGGTGTGAATGTCCCCCCCAGTAAAAATGGGCTGTGCAAGTGAATGTGATGAGTGAGTAAGACGTACTCTTGGCTCTAGTTGGCTCTGATAAAAATTAAGAGACGCACACTAGAATTCAAATCGCTGGCTGCGTCAGAGAGCTTCTCCATGGAAAGTGTCATTAGAAACAACAAGATTCAGATTTATATGACATACTTTTAAAATTTGGGCTTTTCATTTTGAAGACATCTGCAATTTGGACATACATCCTTGTCTTAGAATGAATTTTCCGAAATTGCTATACTTCTATGTATGAAAGGCTAACATACACAGAAATATCGCTTTTATTACTTATTGTCGAATGGCAACAATCAAATATAAACAAATCGCTACATGGAAATTTCAGTTGAATATTTTCGCGGCTGCATTTAAATAACATTTAACAAAATGATGGAACTGTTAATTACTATTAGAAAATCAGTCTGTTAAATAATCCAAAACTCTGTTCGATCATAGGAAATAAAATGTAAAAGAAATCAAGAAATAAATATCTAACAGAAAGTTTGATGCAACTCAAAAATAGTCTTAACCGTCACCAATAGAGATAACTTATCTAGGAAAATAGATGACCATATATTCCAAAACTATTATTCCACCAAAATAGTATTGCATTATCTTAAAATTCAAATAGTTACTATTTTATGATATCAATTTAACTTCTATGCAATCTTTTCCATTTATCTAATATTTTATCATGTGAGAACATAATAATGTTTTGGTTTGAAGTGTTGGAAAATTCAAAATGCATAACCAACAAACTGGCGATTTATCATTACGATGAATCAATTTTTCATTTTAAAGGTTATTAGAAAATTATGCAGACGGTTGTCACGTTTGGGAATTTATCGCCAAAAAATCCTTTAAAAATAGAAATTTAATTTGTCATTCAAAGGTTTAAATAAACTTCACTACAATGTTACATTTTTTATCCTGTCAGAACATGATATTGTTTTAGGAATTAGGTTTTGTGGTGTCAACAAAAGACCGTAGGCGAAAAATTGGAATTTTGTTATCTGCACGAACATCTCAAAAAATCAGCTTTTAATAACGTGATGGCATCCCATTTACAAAAGATCTAATTTTAAAAAAAAGTTAATGACTACAGCAAATAAAACCAAGAAAAATGTCATTTTGAGCACGTGATTATATGAAATGAAGTAGCAAATGCGATATTTTTAAAAACAATAAATGCAAGACAAAGTTTTTTTATGATCGTTTGCAAAACTAAAGTGACTCATTCAAATGAAACATTTAAAATGAATGAAAATATAATTTCACTCGCACGAGCACGTGGTGCTTGGCCGTTCAAAAAATTATGTTCTGACATGATACATTGAAATATGCATAGCAGATTTCAATTGTATATTTGTTGTTGTTGTTGTTGTCAAAATGTTTTTATCATGTGAGAATATGATGTTGTATTGGTTTGAGATTTTTGAAGCCACAAAATGAACGAACAGAGAATTACCGATTAATCACTTTTGGGGCATCAATTTTCCACTTTTAGAAAAATGGTAAAGATGGTTGCCACATTTTACGACTTATCACCAACAAAAAGTTACAAATTGGCACGAAATTGAACCATGTACCCGATTGTCGATGTATCGAAGGATACGTATTCTGTATGCGTCGGTTAATGACTTAAATTAATTAAGACAAACAATCCCTAAAAAATGATAATGTGCTCACATGATAACATGAAATTTCAGATAGCAAATGCCATTTTTTTATATTTTTAATTTTAATTTTTCATAATAAATATACAATTTAATAAAATTGTCAATGTTATAATAAAATAAAGTTAAAAAATTTATTATTATATTACAATTAAGTTCAAAAATTTATTTGACACTAATTCGGAAAAAAGAATTTTGCTTCTGTTTTTATTTCATAGTCTGCATTTTTAATTCATTTTCATAACATAAACATTTTTAAATAAATAGGAATTAATAATATATTTATTCAATTACATTCAGATTTTTCTGTCGTATCCTATAGCAAAGTGAATTTTTAGTAAAACAAAATGGATTCCATATTAATCATTTAACAGCATAAAACGTAAATAATTCGGGTGAACAAGCTAGTCATCGATTATGGCTAGTTTTTATATATTTTACTAGCAGGAAAGGAAGGGTATCTCTGAAATAACAGCTCAGCGTAAGTCATATGTCAGCACCCTACAAATCCCCGAAGGATTTATAATATTTTTCCCCCTTAATTCGGAAGTTACAAAACATTAGTTTGTAATCCCGAATGTTTCGTAACCTCATTAACTTCTCGTCCTGAAATTCCGACTTCCCTTCCGCCGCTCAAATCCCCGACGCTCGCCGGAAGTGAGCGAGCAATGCGTGCAGAATTCTCACGGAAAGCCGAAGAATAAAAGATCCGATTTTTATTGTGTATTTTAGAAATAAAAATACAGTAGCGATGGATTAAATAGGATTCTGCCTTTTTTTATCACATTATTAAAAAAAAACTGGGTTAAATTCTTCACGAAAGAATTGGAAATCGGGTTTATGCTTGATGAGTGGATTTTGAAATTTCAAAGAACTTCATTTTAACATCTGTATTTGATTTTAGAAAAAACTAGCCACATTTTAGTAAGTTTCTCAGCTAAAGGAACTGCTAAATATTATTAGAAATATTTTGAAGATATTTTACCATCTCACCTAAAATCAATCATTTTAATCAATTTAATCAGTTGAAAGACGACATACATGAAATAAAGAAATAGACTCCAAATAAAAAGTTTATTCAACGTAAAAATAGGTCCATCTCGAAATAGGTGTGGTGCTAGCTTCATAAGCCAGATAACATCTACGATGCCGTAGTCGACTTTTTATTATTTACTCGGCTATTGGTCCTAGCGTCGCAGGTTCGTACCGCGACCTTCAATCGGTACATTGGTAGCCTTGGAAACACAACCTCCTGTGGCAGTCATGGCGCCATGTACCCTCAGCAGAAACGAAGCCGTCAAACTCACTTGACGCAAGCAAGGCAAAGTCCCACTTCACGCAAGTAAGCAAAACAAAGTCGTCAGACTCAATTGAAGCAAAAAATCAGCAGCTCGCCATAACGCTATAAAAATCGTTCCTCTCTCCGCCGACTCACCGGTGGGGGAATACAGTGTCGCTAGCTTCATAAGCCAGATAACATCTACGATACCGAAGTCGACTTTTGTATTATGGTCATGTTTCTCGGCTACTGTTCCTAGCTTCGCAGGTTCGTATCGCGACCTTCAAACGGTACATAGGTAATCGTTGTAAGGTTCAAAATTAATTACTAATTATCGGTTTTCTGACAAGCACATTAAAATCATGCCAGTCGTCCAAAAACACATCTTAAAACTTTGTTCTGGATAGATGCCAAAAAATGGTAACTAATGGCTTTTATTGATTGCTAAAAAGTTGGTGGCCACACATTAATATTGAGTTTAATCGCATCGTAATGACTTCCTATGAAAATAGATATTCATATATTCTACAACAGTTAATTTATTAAAAAATGATATTGGAGCTTTCTTTATCTTAAGACTCAAAAAATTATAATCTTAATAATATTAATTTCATTTCTGCAAAATTTCTTCTTTTTTGGTAATTATTAACTCAGCTGTAAATTTTTAACTTCCCTTCTTATTTTGGTAATATATATACTTTATTAATTTGTAGTATACTGATTGAATTCGTGTTTTTCAGTCGCATGAAATAACAAATTAATCATTTAACAGCCGACGCCTTGGCATAGGGGTAGCGCTCCTTCCCCATGATCTGGGCGTCCTACGTTTGAGTTCTAGTTTGGGCATGTTTGCTCTTCCTTTGTTCTATCTGTAAGATGCGTGTGTCTCCCCCCCCCTATTAAAAGGAGTTGTGCAAGCAAATATGATGCATCAATAACTAAGATGTACTCTTAACCCTAGATGACTCTACTACAAAAGAAGGATGCTGATTAGGCTTAAATCGCTGACTACCTAAGCAAGCTTGTCCATGGTAAGTGCCATTAGAAACAACAATGACGACAACATAATTTAACAAGCTAAAAATTCGATTAACTTTGTTGTCAAGCGTCACCAAAGATGGCTAGGGCATGCTTATTTCTCTACCTATGATCGTGATAATGTCAAAGGTGTAAAGATCCTAAGCGAAGAAAATTTGTTATTTTTACCCTAAAATTGTAGATCTGTATTAAATTTTGGGCGAAATCCTTCACTGGATAATCACCGCCCTATTCACTCGAATACGAATGCGAAAACTACTAAATGCAACGAGTTGTGCTAGAGATTCCTAAACTTCAATCGTTGAAACGTTCTTTTCAGAAACCTAATCTATAGAGATCCACTTCATCTTCAGAGAATTGTATTTTTCTGGAGACGAACAACGTAAATTCTTTAGAAAGAGATTTTATTTGCCTAAAATGAAATTTTGAGAAGAAGAAACATATGCTATAAAAAAACCAGCCATCTTTGGCGAACATATTATTTGCCAAAAATATTGGTCAGTTTGTTATTTCAGCTAAATCATTAGATATACATTCACATCCGCAATACCATCAAACTGTCAGAAATTATAGCTGTGTTATTTTAATTGTCGTATATATATTCGGCTTCTTGTGAATATGAAGTCCTTTGACGTCGTAAGGGTATTGAAAATGTAAATGTCCAGTCATTTATCTTCTAACTTTCACAGTACTTTCACTTTTTTATTCGTTTTGTAGTCTACTGAGAAATTAAGTCATATGAGACTCTCCAACTTACCCAAAGACGCAAGTATTTAAAAATTCATCTTCCGTCAAAGAAGCATGCTTAATAATAATACAATACTGGTAAAAGCAGATAAAAAATAAATGCGATTAAAAGATGTTGATGAATATTGCCATTCATTCTCATTGTCTACTCTATTTCGAGTTTCAATTATTCGTTGCCTTCAATTATTCAAAGCCCAATAACAAATCAATATTATGTTCTTACATGATAAAAATCATATGTCACTTTATAACTATAATTGTAGTTTATAACTTAATTTTAAGTCATTATTTGTCTTAAAGTCATCAATCAGTTTATTGTTTGTCGATATGACTGCTAATGCACATGTGAGCTTGATAATTCAAAAAAGTTACTAGCTAGATAAGTCAGAATATTTTTCATCAAAACTGCAGATTCGTATGTGAATTTCAATCATATTTCTCAAAGAGTCAGTTACCTATTTACTTGCCAGTAAGTGTGTATGTAAATAGATAAGATAAATCAAAAACAGACCAGTTATATAAATAAAATTTGGCATAAGACGCACTATCCGAAATTGAGAGTCTGTATCAATCAATAAAAGATATTCAATTGGGAATTGTTAAATTGTCCCAGTTGTGGTACAAGTTGACATTTATGCATTACCTTTATAATCGTTATATAATATTGATTATATTAAAATAAAAAAACATACAGCTAAATTAAATACGAGAAATAACCAATCTAAACATACAGGGAAAAACTAACTTTTACCAGCGCCTTCGTATACATGGAAAAGGAAACAACTAACCTAAAAACAACTTATTTATGGTGCATACCGGAAATAAAGCAAAACAGCAAACTAAGTCCGTATTCCTTTAAAATCAAGACAAGTCTATTTCATTTATAGATTGAGATTGAGATAGCTGCAACTGTATTATACACAAAATTTTTAGTTTTGATTAAAATGAATATGAAGTTGTCAACAATTATAACATACTCCACATGCGTGCATTTCCAAAGCCAATTGTGGCAACACAAATGCATGAATTATTTAAACCAGTTGCCTTATCGCAATACAGATTAGAAATTTTTAATTTCCTTTATTCTATGTTATTTTTTTTCCAAAAGTACTTATAAACGAATCCTAAAGATCGATTATTTAACAATGTTTAACTTTAAATGCAACAAAAAATAAGAAAATAAAGAAAATCGCTCGAAATAATCGGTCGGAAAAGCGTTAAGCGTAACCTCATTAGCATGAGGAATAAACAAACTGAAGTCTTACTCATTTGGAAGTGAGGAAATGACAATTTTTGGTGGGAAAGTTAGTTTTTTATTTGTAAAAAATTAACAGCTCAATTAACAGAAATAAATAGTAGTCTATGTCCTATTCTAGACAATTATTTATCTCTTGATAAATTTCATCCCATTTCTTTCAGCCGTTCTGGCGTAATTGATGAACATCATCCATTCATCCATCTAAAACAGTAATATAGATGATTTACCTCAAAAACTGCAATTATTAAAAATGGTGAAATTTATCATCATGAAATTGCCCCTCACCCTTATATATCAGATCTTTTAAGTTCATAAATCCACGTCCTCGCCTTTTGATCATAATTCTAAATTAAGATATCCGCCCTTAAACAATTCTCATGTAACTTTCAAAACGAGATATTAATCAAATTTGAACTAAACTAATCTTTACGATCTTTTATACAAATTATATACCAATTATTAAAAAATAAAGAAAAATATGCATCAATCTAATTAGAAGCAAACCATTTTTAATTAAATAATAATAAAAAGACATAAAAAATTTATTACAATGCTAATTACTTAACTATTATTTAATTAAAATTAATCAACATTTCTTCCTTTTTTTAAATGTGCATATGGCCAACAACGCACAAACAGTCGCAACACATTTATTTGCATTAGGCGTGTGTTTTTAATTTGATTTTGATTTAGATAATTTTTTATGAAAAATTCTATTTGAATTATAATTTATGTTCTTTGTTGTCTATCTATGTTACTTTGATTACTCCCAGCTGACTTTCAGCTTCGTAAGTTAGTGGAACCAGTGAGAGTTACATAAATGATTTTGAACTGAAAACATAAGCTCACGTTGATCCTACTAAAACTGCAGCTCATTTCCACAGAGAGATATCCTATGAGTCAAATGAAAACGCCACATAATCCGTACATGGTAAACTTTTTGCCCTAATTTTTTTTAACTGAATTATCCTTTTTTAAGTGAATCTAGAATCACATTGTCTTTTGAAATCAAACTGATAACGACTATAATCAAATAGAGCCTCAAGAAAAGCTTAACAAAGCAAGGACGTCAACAAAATCTTTCATTAATAATATATCTTTAAAAAGTTCTTCTACATATATTTTTATAAATTTTTTTTATATTCGTTCTATATGTATGCGTTTGTGTGTAATGATATCTCTAGGTTTAATTTTAATTAATCTCCTAATTTTACTTTGAATTAGTCCATAGTTACTTCTTTTTAAAATTTCTGATATTTGCTTACCTAATTCCATTTTTAATTTAATTTTTTCCAATAGCAGCTCTAAACAATTTCTGACCTTGTAGTCCTCCCAATAGAAACAAAGGGATTATTGAAGTTTCTAATAGCACTTGCCGTGGGCAAGTTCACTGACCCAGTCAGCGATTTTAAGCCGAGGGTGCGTCTTTTGATTTTAGAAGTCCAACTACGCCCAAGACGTCTTAGCTACTCACTCATCCCATTCCCTTCCATGGCCCCTTTTTACAGGGGGAAACTTTCATACATCTCACAGATAGCACACAAAAGAATAACCATGGCCTAACTTGGACTCGAACCCATAATGCCCATATCATGAGGAACAAGCGCTACCCTTGTGTCAGGATGTCGGCAGAAACGTAAGAATAAAAACTCTTAACATCTGCAAATATTTTTAAAAAACGCTTAAAATTCCCTTTCCTAAGTCGACACTTGGCAAGGAAATCCCTATTAGAATATCAATGCAAAATCACTGAAAGGATAATTTCCCTCTCTTTTACACTTGCGTCCCCCGCGCGCGTGTGTGTGTGTGTGTGTGTGTGTGTGTGTGTGTGTGTGTGTGTGTGTG
>JAOUZG010017696.1:2705507-2732804 GCA_026289955.1 Argiope argentata | reverse complement strand
GTGTGTGTGTGTGTGTGTGTGTGTGTGTGTGTGTGTGTGTGTGTGTGAGAGAGAGAGAGAGAGAGAGATCCTCATACGAATTTCGTATTATCTCATTGAACATTTTTTACTGTTACAATTAATTCAATGCTTTTCTCAGCTAATTTCTGAAGAAGCAAAATATTATGAGAATTGTTCTGGAAAGGGCTTAGCTTTCTTTAAAAAAATTCAGTCAAAGGAAAGAAGATGTGAAATAAATCAAGAAATAGGCTTCAACAGAAAGTTAAATTGAATATAAAATTTGTCTTAGCCATTGGGTAATTGCTAAGACATGCCTTTGGAAACCTACGCTCATAGTTTCCGAACAATTATCTGATAAAAATTATCATTGTATTGAGTCTCAAAAAATCACCAGAACTTTTCCATTAGCCGGAAGGGAACGAATAATCGCTAAAGAAATTTGGCGGAATTCTATATTATTTTGCGATTTTTCGCTTTTTATTTGCACTCGGCTAACGAAAAAGAACCAAATCACATTTCGACTAATATCAATTTTATTTCATTACACAGCTTCCCTTAATGTTAATAATATTTTTTATTCAATTTAATACACAACATGTGACAATATTTTTAAATATTATGGTGATGAAATTCAAACTCTTTCATTAAAACATTCAATTTATTGCTTTTGCCTTATTTCTTTAGTGATATTTTTACTTCCGTATATATTTCGTAGTATATATACTTTCTAATTTTCAACAAACTGATTAAATTTAATTCCTTCTATACATAAGAATTTTTATTATTGTAGCAAATACATTTCTTTCATTAAATCTGCCAAAAAAAATTTAATGGGCCAATCTTGAAGCCAAACTGATTTTATATTTTCATATAAGAATCATTACAAATGAAGTTTTTTGTTCAAGGTTAAACAGAATAGAATTTCTATAAAATGGAAACTCACCGTATGCAGATCGTAGGCAATATCACCTGAAAAGAAAAAAAAACACATCTATCAGTTTAACCCTAACAACAAATCTTTATAACTGACTAAATGTTTGAACTTAAATACATAGATTAGTTTAAGAAAGAAGACACATAAAAAAAGCACATCTATCATTACAACACAGCATTTACAATAAAAATAAACAGTTATAGATATAAACATCTACCGATAAATATAAACAAAAGCATCTATCCAATATCATTGCCGTTATTTACTGATAAAGCATCATTATAAGGATTTATATTTATTCTTCCGAAAAAACCCTTTCAGATAAGACAATAAGATTCCTTCCATATTTTGTCCGTTTACCGTAATGAATGTAAGATTTTTATGGCACGAGATCCTTGTTTAGTAGAGTTACACCGTTATTTATCGCAGTAACAAATATCTTGGTATCTTTAATATTCTCGTAAATCTATATAAATATGTCTCTTGTTCGAATCCCATAATATTCGTTATTTAGTTATACGATTTGGCAACAATTACAGTAATTGATGAAACTTCCCTTTTTGAATATACAAAAGCGAGTGTAATTCCGATTCGACTTTCTTATTTATGAATTAAACGAATTTCAGCTTTCTTGATAAATATTATCAAAACAATGAAAGATAACGACTTCATAGTTGAAATGAATCATTTGGGAAAAAAATTTGCGAGTCTTTTAGCTAGAAACAAAGATAATGTGTTTCAAAAGCAAACCCAATGAGCTTTTATTATAATGTTTAAGATGTTCCAAGAACATAAACATAACAATTATAAATTTGCTCTATACATAGTTTCCATTTCGACCTGTGATTGTATTAATTTTCTTTAAATATAAAGAAACTGCATTAGAGAATTTTCAGAAATATCAACACATTGATTACTTATGTAAATACTAGAATATTTTTAATCTTAGAATATTTTATTTCTCTTACAATATATGGAGTGAAAAAAGACAGAAATTTTCCCTTCAATAGTTTTTAGAATGGGATTCTGATAATGATTTCTTTATCACATTATTGGGAAATTCAGGTATCATTAAAAGAATGTGTTAAGCATTAATGACTTCTATCCCCTCACTCGGAGTATGAAAACCTGTTAGGATTCTTTTTATTCATCTTGTAACACTAATTTACTATTTTTATCTTCATTATATTTAATAAGTTTCATCAATATGAACCTAAATTAAAGTATCAGATTAAATTCACTTAAGGTCATCTATCGGTTTTTAAAAGTTAACAATGTTATGATTGATCGTATCTTCATTGTAATAAGAGATACCAGTAGAATTTACATAATTTTCAATCCATGAAGGAATAATGCATAGATATCCAATACGTGGATATCGTCATTCCCGCGGAATATTCCCTGGAAATTCACAGAATGCCTACTTAGTTATGAAATAATGTTTCTTAGGGATTAAAAAAACAATATTATTTAAAATCTCTTGAGATTCATAACATAAATTTTTGTTCATTTATCGTGAGAATTACATACCTAAATGGAAAAGGTAATTGCATATTATGCACTAAATTCACCTTTTATGAAATTAACATAAATTTAAAAAATGCAATTTTTGCAGTTTGAATAAGAAAAGGGTTCGGAAATTTAAATTGAACATTTAACTTGTAAATTGGAACGGAATTCTGGAGTAAATCAAGAACAATTTTTGCTCCATGTATTTAAAATTTACTACAGTAGTAAATGCATGTAAGTCATTCTCTTTCGTGCTTTTATAATTATTTACCTTTAGTTTTGCAAAATGTTTTTATTTTAGTTTCGAAGTTTCTCGTCCTATTAAAAAAGGTTCTCTTTAAAAAAATTATAGGAAATAAAAGAAACTCAAGCACTTTTATAAGTTTCTGACAATTATTTGCTAAACACTTCTTTTTTGAAATAGAATATGTGGTCAAAAGTTTTGACGTTTGTCCAGAATAAATTTTTATACATCCTTTTATATCACAGAAATAAAAAAAAGTGTTGTTTAGAAATATATAAATTCTAAAAATTGTTCATTATACCATATTTTTGAAGTGAAATTTTGGTAATTAAAGCAAAACAGGAAATAAAAAGATTTATGGCAACCATGTTTTAAAAAAAACCACTCAATATTTTCAAAAATGTCTTATTTTCATTTCTTGTTTATTATTAATAGAAGAGAAAAACAGGATAAAATATTTGTCACAACCAAGAAAATGATTTACATTAATGAAAAGTACCACTGTAAAATATTCATAAAAATTATTTAAAAAATCTTTAAAAAATTAGAGTACGATATTTTATCTGGTAGCATAAAAGAAGTTTTTTTCCTGATGATGTGAGATTTATTTTTGTACTGTATTGTTTTAAGAAGAAATGAAAAGAAAATGCTTAAATTCAATTCAACTTTTATTTAGCTAGCATTTCAGTTAAAATTTGGAAAAAAGCTCCGTGGTGTACATTATCGTCCTCCAAAATTTTCTTGTACAGAAATTTGTGGCTCTAGATTCAGTGAGCTTCAAGATACTGAGCCATATTCTTTCATATAAATATACAAATATTCTCAGATACTATTAACAGATATAATGAATTATTAATTATTTAAGTTTAAGAAATAAATTAAATAATTTCATAATTTTAGTTTTTATTTATTATTAATGTTTAAAAACCAGAAAAAAATGGCAATTTTTCGATATTTTTGTGGCCTCATTTGAAGCAAAATAATAAATTTAAAAAATCTCTGTAATAAAAAATACAAGTATTTCTAAAATAAATATTATATTTTTAAAAACATAAACCCTAAGCATCTCATGAAAAAAAACTAATTTTTAAAACAATTACCTGATTATTAAAACAGTTTACAAAAATATTTCGTAGGAATTAATTTGAATTGCTGACGAAATTTCTGTTACTTATTCAATGCACTGTTTCAAAGATTTATTTTCTACTTAAAAAATGTTTTCTTTTACGGGAAAAAATAAAGTATAAACTTCATAGTGATGTCACTGCTTTTAATAGCGACGAATAAGGATGACAAAAAGGCACCGAAAAAACTTGCATATCTATTATGTTAAATTTTGGCCATCCAATCACTAAAATGATAACAAATTTTGTATCGCTACTCTATTAATAGGCTTTCTACTTGATGTCATCTACGAGCGCAGTTCATCTGTTAAAGAAACCTAACTGTGACTGCAACCTTTCCGTTTGCGATGTCAAGTAATCAGGGTATCAATTTCCTCCAACCCATTGTTCTCATTACTGCAGATGAAATGGAAAATATTTGGAGGAAAAGCAAACGGCCCATTGTTGAGAGTAATCGCGGTTCAGTCATCGGCGAGCATTCCTTACCGAAAAGGATAAAGGGAAAAAAAGAAAGAGAAGAAGCACTCGTAATCGATGCCCTCTGTCCGTTGGCCTCTCTTTTTCTTCCTCAATGCTGTCCTCTAACGAGAAAACAAACCATTTATTTATCGGACCGACTTAATAGATCTCGATAGTGGACAAGTTACTGTCTACTTGTTTTGAAATACGATGCAACACTTTGTTAATGGATCAGATTATTCAAATGCAAATTGCTTTTTTTTTTCGAATTTAAGATACTAAGTGTTATCCTCATTAATATGATAACGATTCTAGACTGGCATACTTTCTATAAACTGATTGATCCTGCTATATTTCAAATCTCTGTACAAAGAAGAAAGATGGACTACAGTTCCAAATTTGGTATAGAATTTTGCTATTAAAATTAAATTTGGTATATAATATTTGTAGAAAATATTTAATCCCTTATTAAAAACTTTCTACAAATATTATACTCGCTGTACTTATGATTATGCCTTTAATTCCTTTTTAATCATCTATTTATTATTTCTATTTCTGTTATTCTAACTACTTATTTATTTATTATTTCTATTTTTCTACTTATTTATTTATTATTTCTATTTTTCTACTTATTTATATATTTTTTCTATTTTTCTACTTATTTATTTATTATTTCTATTTTTCTTCTTATTTATTATTTCTATTTCTATTATTCTAATTATTTATTAGTTAATTATTTCTATTTTTATTTGATTATTAATGTCTTAGTTTTATTAAACAATTAATAGCTAAGCAAACATTTACAATCAATGATAAAACAAATCTTCTACGGGGCTTTTCACAATAAGCCTTTTTTCGTAACTACCTCCCTCCCCCAAAGACCAACAGACTCCGAAGCTGGTCGTAAAGGAGTTTAAGTAAAAATTCTTAGAGCGCCTTAAAAAGCCTCAATGGAACTGAAAGGGTTAATTTTTATTTAGTCATAAGTTTTATTTTTCTATTTATTATTTTTCTGTATTTTTCCATTATTCTGTTTATTTATTTATTTATTATTTCTATACTTCTACTTACTTATTTATTTATTATTGCTATCATTCTATAATATTTTCATTTGTTAGTGCTATTTTTCTATTATATTTTCTTTTATTATTTCTATTTTCCTATTATATTTTTATTCATTATTTCAATTTTTCCCATTATTTTATTTATTTATTCATTTATTATTTCTGTTTTTCTATTATATTTTTATTTATTATTTCTATTTTTTTCCATTGTTTTATTTACTTATTTTTTATTCATGTTCTTCTACTATATTTTCATTTAGTATTTTTAATTTTCTAATATATTTTCATTTATTATTTCCATAATTCTATTTATTTATTATTTCTATTTTTCTCATTATTCTATATACCTATTTATTTATTATTTCTATTTTTTATAACATTTTCATTTATTATTTGTATACTTTCTATTATCCTATTGATTTATTATTTATTATTTCTAATTTCATTTGACTAATAATTCTTCAATTTTATTAAATTTTAAATTCATCTATGCCAGTGTTTTCTATTGCTGACATGAAATACCAATTTTTTTTTCATCGAATCTTTCATCCGCTCGATGTTGCCAGTATTAAAACTAAGATTTTTTCTTGATTGGTGCTAGAAGTATAGACTCCTTGTGTGCCAACAAGTATAACACAAGGCTTACAGATGTAAGTCATTTCACAATTAACAGTTGGATAAATTTGGAAAAAAAAGACAGGCACGAATGCAAAGATAAAAAAGATGGGGAAAGCAAACACACAAGTTAAATGCACAAAACTGCTCACAAACTAGCAGAAGCACTTAGTATATGTTATAATACAGTTAAAAAATATGATAAACTAAAATAGAACCTTCAAAACACCAATACAAAGAATATATGCAAATATTTCTATACAAACACACTGAAATGAAGTTTAAATAACACGGGGGAAAATACTATTAATATGTGTAAAAAATGAAATGTAAGATGATTTATTCTGCACAAATGCAGATAAATGAGGAGGCCAAGCTATATTGTTCTTTAGAAGATTATTCCTGGGTTTACATCTTTCGTGAATAAATTTAGTGCACTCAAATATCAAGTGCTTGGCATCCTGGACTGCACCACTATAGCACAAACACCAAAACTAAGATTTAAAATATTCTCTTTGGCGGGGTTTAATTTCAAAACATACTTAAAGATAATAGAACCATTCGAAAAAAGAAGCTCGAACTTTTTTCCTTTAAATGGGCATATATCTTAAGTTTCTAATGTTGGGATTATTCTAAAATTCTCAACAACAAAATTATTTTTTAAGTAGGAATGACATTGTATGAAAGCTTGTTCTTTTAGATTTTATAAAAATTTTGCTAACTCTAGAATTTACAAATGATTATTAACATGTTGATTGATTTTATTAAGTTATATTTTTTCAATTCCTATTATTAATTAACAGTCTCCCTATATATCATAATTTGTTCAAATTACCTATCAATAAAAATAACTTATTCATCCATTCAAGTTCAAATAATTTTTTTTTTCATTTGTATTGGATGACACTCGATGTCAATACAGTTTTTTTAATTCATTCATTAAATTTTATTCCTTTTTAATACTTTAAATAGAGTTTTGGCAGTTTGTAATAAAAATTCAAATCTACAGGCAGTAATTCAATCGGTAAAATGCGGAGATTTCAGTATTTTTCACATAAAGGTAAAGAATGGGAGTTCAATTCTTGCGAAAAACAATAATTTTTTGGCAAATTATTTATATTAATCGCAATTATTTAATAAAAAGTAGATAAAATGAATTTTTTCTTTGTTTACCAAAGTAGGAATTGACTTTTAAAATATTTATATTACTTATTTTAACTGTTAACAATATTTTAAATCTATTGATATCCATAAATGTCCTTAACTCTTTAAAAGGCCATTTTTTTAGCTATGGTATATTAAAATATTTTTATAATTGAGATTTACTTAAGAAAAGTGATTCATTTAACTTATTAGATAAATTTAATTTGATTGATTAATTAATTAATTTTGATTAATCAGTAATTAAGTAACAAATCGAAACACGACATTTTGTGCTAGATAAGGAACTGAAACATTTAATTTCCTGTCTTATTGATAAATGCGAGAGAACTTATCCTAATCTAAATAACTTCATTCAAATATTGATAAATTTGGTGTGATGCATACTTCCCATGACCCTAGAAATGGTAAAGAAACAATGATAGCAATTTCATATTATTTCATATACTCAAAAGAAAGAAGCATCGCGACCATTAAGTTTTACTTAAGTTCACCCAAGAATTTCGGAATTTTCGAATTCCACGCTTGAAAAGATTGCTAATGGACCATTAGTTATCATTATTATTGCTTTCTCTTCATTTTCTTCAAAACGAGTCCCCGTTTAATTGAATTAAGTCTCCAACTTCAAAGGAGGAAAATATATATAGTCCATCTGAGCTACTTAAAGTCAAAAAAAGAAGCGACGACCGTATTTTCCTGAGTTAAATCCTTATTGAAACCTTTCAACAAAATCTAATTTCTAATTTGGTATTTCTCGGGTAAACATCTTGAAACTGAAGAGGCATTTATGCACGCAATTAAGTAATTTGGAATGCACTAAAATAATTTTCAAAACGTGCCAATCTCCTTATTTGACAAAGAATATTTACCCGTTCAAAGTGCTGAAGGTCTTACATTAAAATTCCATTTTGTTTAAATCAAATTAATTGCCAAATAAGGATAATTAGTCAATATTTTAACTCAAGAAGGCTCTGAAGATAAATAATGCAAGAAGTGATTGTAATTGAAAATTAACTGGTTAAAGTTATAACAAATTTCCAATTTTACGAGAGATTTTATATATTTTTTTATTTCGTACCTTTATAGATTGTATGTACAGTATTTACGAAATGTTATGTATGTGCAGTATTTACTAAATCGCATGTATGTTGAATATTTACTAAATCCTATGCATGTACAGTATTTCGAAACCAAATGCTGTATATTAAAAATTATCACCTTAAATTTGAAATTTCATTTCAGCATTCTCTATCATACTCTCTAATGAAAACAAATTTGTAGACGCGTTTTTTTCCCAAGTTGACAAAAAGAATTGAAACTGAATTTCAATTGCAGTCACAAACTAACATTCCAATTTCAGATATTTAAGTTACTGCGTCTTTGAGTTATCACGTCTACCCGCTTCTGAGAGTACAGGCCTACGGACGACCGACTCTTTCTTGAATTTAGTTAAAAACTGATAGGTGATATTATACTACAGATGTTAAAGATGCGCACCAAATTTTATCCATCTAGCTCTCTACATTTTGTTGTTATCTTTGCCACAAACAGACAAGTATAATGCCAACAATATGTTTTTTTAACTCAGAAAAGTATAAAACATTTTTAAATCAATTGATAATATGATGTTTTCTTAGGGGTAATTTGAATAATTGAAGGCAACAAATAATTGAAGCTCGAAATCGCGTAGGTAATAAATAAAACATAAATGGCAATATTCATTAACATCTTTTAATCGCATATATTTTTTATCTGATTTTACCATTATTGTATTATTATTAAGTAGGTATACTTCTTTGAAAGCAGATGCGTTTTTAAATAGTTGATCTACTTTTACCAGTATTGCTTTTATAAACTGGTTTAAACTACTTAACGACTTAAATTAATTAAGACAAATAATGACAAAATATAATAATGTTCTCGAATAATAACTTGAAATTTGCAATCTTAGAATTCATTTTCTTTTCTTTTTTCTTTCTTTTTTTACGACTGCATTGTTTTCCCTCCTTCTTTTTGTTGAAGTCGACGACACTGCCGCTATTGCACAATACTTTCCCTGTATTGCGTTCAGGAGAAAGTAAAAATTATGATGTAAGTCCTCACGAAATATAACAAAAAAAGCAATAAATAACTACTGCAAAAAAGAGGCTTTCACAATATTGTCTCTTTAGTTACTTTCGTAGGGAAGTTTTGGAGAGAATTGTCGACATTCTTCGCTTACAGAAAAATCAAGCCAACCCTAATGGAGCGCTTAGCACAAACAAATATGCCTATTTTTGTATAATGCTGATTAAGAGACAGTCAGAGGACAGAAAATATAACATTTTTATCACCAATTAATGAGTCTAGGCCATATTATGCCAGCACTACAATAGTGGAGATCCTATTGAGTATATATATGTGGGTTAATATAACTTTGTTGATGCATGATGAAAAGAGAAAAACTTTTGAAATTAAGTTCAATTTATTTTACTAGGTATGGATACTATGGTGAAGAGAGAAGCGATGACAAAATGACGTCTGTTTACACCCCAATCTAAAAGCAAAGTGTTCGAAATTCTTCCCTTCAGTTATTTTACGATGAGTTACTGATAAGGATTTGGATTTAGCCACATGTCGATTTGGCCGGGGTATCCGCGGTATCACTTGGAAAAGATTTGCAGTTGTTAAGAATTTTCATTCCTTCGTTACTGGTGAGGGAGCAATGGAGTCGTGATTTTGTTAAGCACTCGATAGAAATAATTAAATAAATAATTGAAAAGCAGATCATGGAAGAAAAAAGCACTTTTTGAATTTGAATTATATATATGTAGAGATTTAATTAGTAGGATTAACATTCGCTGTTGTCCCGAACCCACCCATATTTCAATTTAGTTTATTGTATTGTAATAGATGGTTACTAATACCGTAGGTTCTATTAATCCAAAGTTCTAAAGCACATGATCATAAGTTTTAGTAAAAAGCGAGCCGTTAGAATTTGTACTGGCTCTTTCTCTCTCCAGAGAGGAGAATTCTTCGTCTCCGATAACGATCAGTGTTTAATAAATTACGGTGGCAATTATTTTTGCTATGTGCTGCATACTTCTTGTTCAACATGACCTAAAGGTGTTGAACATGTTGTACTTTAGGAAATGTTGTCTTGTTAAACTTTGTTTGCTCATTGGTTCCATATAAATATTTTTTCTAACTTAAATGTAATCAGCATTTCCTCTCTTAATTATCAATGTCCTGTAGAATTAGGTTTACTCTAAAATTAACTGTTTTTTCAAACGTTGATTCTTTTCTTGTGTGTGTGTGTGTGTGTGTGTGTGTGTGTGTGTGTGTGTGTGTGTGTGTGTGTGTGTGTGTGTGTGTGTGTGTGTGTGTGTGTGTGTGTGTGCGCGTGTGCGTGTGTGTGTGTGCGTGTGTGCGTGTATGCGTGTGTGCGTGCGCGTGTAATGATATTTTAAACTCTAATTTAAATCTAATTAATTTCCTAACTTTCAGTATAATTTATGGCTTTCTGGCACAGAGGTAGTGCGTCTTTCTCGTGTTCTGGAAGTCCCGGATTCGAGTCCCAGTTTAGGCCTGGTTGTTCTTCTGTGTGCTATCTGTGAGATGTGTGACTGTGCCCCCCTGTAAAAAGGGGCTGTGCAAGCAAATGTGGTGAGCGTGTAGCTAAGTCGTACTCTTGGCCCTCGTTGGCGCTACTTAAAAAACAAGAGACGCTCCTTTCGGCTAAATCTGCTGCTGTATCAGGAGGAGGCTCATCCATTGTCAAGTGCCCTAAGTAACAACAACAACAAAACCACTGACTCGGCTAAAAGACGACTAATTCTCACGCTCCGAGTGAGAGGAGAAAATTGTCCAGCAAAGCGCATTCCTTTAATAGATTTCTGTGTATTCCCTTGCCTGTTTAAGCGTGTGTCAAGGAAATCCTCATCAAAATCTCATTGTATGTCAGCACTATGAAAAATATTTCCCTATCAAAATCTTATGATATTTAAGACCATGGATAAGGATTTTCCTCCACTCTTTACGCTTCTGCTTTTGAGCGGACGCGCCTTATCCGCGCTCTTGTAAATAAATCGTAACTCCCGCGATGGAATAAAACGAACTTTAAAATTCAAAGTGCCATCTAGGTCTTCTGAAAAAACCTTCTTACAACAAAAAATAAGGCTTTCATATCTAAAATCACTCTTGCTCATTGGTAGAAGTCATATATAAATAAATCTCTACACAAATGTTTCAGATTGAACGTTTTTACATTTGCATTTAATTCAACGTTTTTCTAAATAATAAAGTTGCAATTTATTACAGAAAAACACTCTAGAAGATTCCAGAACTCCATTAAGTGAAAGGAAACAAGATATAAAAGAAATGGAATAAATGTTTACAAAGTTTATTCGAGTGTAAAAATAGGATGAACGACTTTCTAGATGGGGAATCGCAATGGCTTACCAATGGAAATGAATGATCTTATCTTCCAAAAGTATTATTTCACATAAGTAATGTTTGCATTATCTTTAACGATATCAATGTATCTTTTTTAATGACAAAGATTGTATTTCTGGACCATTTATTTTTAATTTAAAACACAAATATATCAACGATTTTAATATTGTGATTAAATTCGAACTCATCTATCAAACAATCTGTCTGCTACTGCCAAAGTTAAAACTAGGTATGTGTGTTTTGAAAGTATTTTCTTTAGAAATCAATTCCGAAGTAGGATTTTCAATTTTTTTTATTCGTATAGTCTTTTTCTTCATATTTTTGTTTCGTAGAATATACATCTATAACCTTTTAACAAGCACAAGCCTTTTTCTTTCAAAATTTATATTTTACGCTATAGTAATACAGAAACGCAGCTCATTTATGACTTAAAAAAGTTTTTTTTTTAATTTTATTGTTTCATCTATTGTTTATAACATGAGTGGTAGCATATTTAAGACTGCTCAAAGCAAGCAATGACAGTTTACTTCCTTTATCAATAGAAAAAATAGGAAATACAAATAATTTAACAAATAAATATGCATTTTTTGTAAAACTATACATTATCAGTTATTTCAAAACTTAAAATATATCAATTACAAATAGAAAAAGTGGTAAAAAACCCAGATACAATGTAAATTATCAAATGCATTTTTTTCTAGTGGCACAACATAAAACAAGGAATTGCACACAATGGAACATTACATGTTGAGCATGACACTTTTGTCCGTTCCTAGTTAATTTTTGTGCTACAATGTTTTCAAGATATTTTTAGACGGTGGTAACCTACTTTTCACGCCATAAAACGGATTAATATCCTTCCGAAGGTGATAAGTAACATACTGATTCAATTAAATTCATGTTTTTCTATCTTATTAAAACACAAAGTGGAATTTTAAAAAGAAATATGATCCATAATAACCCTTAACAACATAAAACATCTAATAATCTGTGCAAACAAGCACGTAGCAGAAAAGAGTCTAAATTTATATACATGTTCTCAGTTTTATTCAAACCTCAAAATACCTCCCTCGGCATGGGTAAGATACAAAACAAATCCAACACGAGTTTTCTTCTTTCCATTCGGTCAGACATCATTTCAGCTAACATTACTTGACTATTTTTTATGTAATCCCAACAGAATAAACCCAAAACAATGTAACGTATTTCACCATTGTTTATTACAGTGAATGTCTTTATTTATAAAAGTGGAGTCACGAGCACTAAAATTATACTTATCTGGACAGTCAGACATTCATCTTGCGTACTTTTGAATGAAGAATTGATAAACATATTTCAAGTGAAGCAGGTATTGTTCGTTATAAATTTGTTTCCTACTCTAAGCGGACATTTATTTAAATTTATCTCGAATGATATGTCTATTCCTGAATTACACGGGGAATTAATTCACAATATAATGTAAATGTAAGGGCATATTTCAAAATCTAAGAGAAAGTAAATGAAGCAACAATATATCAGTCTCTTTTTCTTTCAGTTCCAGTCCACATTCTAACATATTTTCGACCAATTATTTTAAACGGTTCTATTTATTTTCTTTGTGTTTGATGCATTTAAAAGTAAACATTGTTGATTAATCAATTTTTCGGATTAATTTTGAAGTACTTTTGAATTAAAATACAATCGAATAAAAGAAATTAAAAATTTCTAATCTGCATTTCATTACCCTAACTAGCGTAAAAAATTCACGCATTTGAGTTTCCTCAATTGGAGTTGAAAATTCAAGCATATGCAGTGTGTTCTGATTTATTTTCAACGGGTAGGTCTTAATTGGTTTTGGCCAGACGTTATTTATGATAAATTTTTATATTAATTGTAAAGAATATAATTAACTAATTTTAAGGATTTCAGTGAACGATATTTGACAACAAATAAAGCTCTGTGTCAAATGTTGATTAAAAGGGTTTTGAAAAACACATCTAAAACACAGATTTGATTTTTCGGAACATTCCAAAAGATTTTGACAAGGATAATATGATAGATTCAGTAAAAATGCAAAATTCAATATTTCTTAACTATCTTTCCATGATTTCATGTGGATGTGGGATAACATCTTTATTAGAGATTTAGCGAGAAAGTTTTGGAGATACTGCTTTCACTAGTTGAAAGAAAATAATTCGAATGACGTGGTTTACAAAAATTTCTGAAAAACTTTTCTGTTCATTGTCCCAGAGACTCAAATCTATTCCACTTTCAAAAGTTTTTGCATATTACAAGCCATTTGGACGACTAGCCTATCCAACAGGAATAATATCTTTCCAGGATCTTTATTAGGATAGAATATGCTTATTTACAATTTTATTTTGTTTTTGATTGTCCTGATTATTAAGAATTTCATAGACTGATATCAAATTACTGCATGTGTGGACGAGAAAACATGTATGTTACGGTAAATTTGATTAATCCGATGATTATACATAATTACTGGTTATTGTCTATTATTGGTAATTATGAATAATTGTCGGTAATTATGCATAATAACCAACTTAACATCTAACATCTACATTAGAGATTTAGAGAGACAGTTTAGGAGAGACTACTTTCACTAGTTGGAAGCAAATAATTCTTATGACGTGGCATACAAAAATTTCTGAAAAACTTTTCTGATAATTGTCCCAGAGACCCAAATCTATCTCATTCTCAAAAGTTTACGTGTATTACTACCACTTTTGACGACTAGCCTATTTAGCAGGAATAATACCTTACCTAGATCTTTATTAGGATAGAATGCTTTAATTTACAATTTTATTTTGTTATTTGACTGCCCTGAATATTATGAATTTCATAAACTTAGATTGGTATTAAATTACAGCATGTGCAATTGAGAAAACACATATGTTAAGGTTAATATGATTAATTCGATGATTATACATAATTACTACTAATTATATATTATTGGTGGTTATGAATCAATACCGCTAATTATGCATAATAACCAGCTTTACCTTCATTAACCTTAAGATACATATTACGAAATAAAAATTAATGTAAAAAGCATACTTTTAAGTTAATGTCCAAAGACTATTTCTTATCTTAATTTAAACACAAGCAAAAGTACAAGGTTGAGTGGTTTTTATGGAATACTGAAATTAGTTCAAATTATATTTTAATACTAAAAGCATTAGTAAAGATTATGTACCAAATTAAAGTTCAAGAACTTATTAATTTTTTAAATACGGAAATAAAAATTGTTAATATTACAAAAAAATTTTAACAATGCAAAGATCCTTTTTTTTAGCTGAGAACCTTTATATTGTATATAAACACACATCACCATTAAGATTAAAAATGGGTTTGTAAAGGGAACTCACCGTTGTGTAAGATGAGGTCCACAGTCCCATTCCGGGCTTCCTCGATAAGATAAGGGGTGGAGGCTCCGTCCTTATAGCCTAGATCGCCGAAAATCAGGACCCGAGGCCGCCACTCGGTGCCTTTACGAAGGGTGCGAAAATCGAACACCTTGCTGAACACTCGACCGTCACCACATCGATAATCTGAAGAAAAGAAATAGAGAAATGACTTTTCGAATTATTAATATTGAGACTTAATGATTTTCCTGGACTTTTTATGTTTAAAATGTAATGATTAAATAAAGTAAATATTGTGTTTAAAATGAGATGATTCAATTAATTTAAGATTGTCTTTAAAATGTTATAAAATGTAATGATGATCAAAAGAATTATGTTTAAAATGTAATGATGTTTAAATAAATTATGTTTAAAATGTAAAGATGTTTAAATAAATTATGTTTAAAATGTAATGTTGATTAAATGAATTATATTTAAACTGTAATAAAATGTAATAATGATTAAAGGAATTACATTTAAACTGTAATAAAATGTAATGATTATTAAATAGATTTTGTTTAAAATTTAATGATGATTAAATTAATTATTTTCAAAATGTAATGATGATTAAATTAATTATTTTCAAGATATAATGATGATTAAATTAATTATTTTCAAAATGTAATGATGATTAAATTAATTATTTTTAAAATTTAATGATGATTAAACGGATTATGTTACGTTTAAAATGCAATACAATGTAATGATGATTTAATGGAATTATGTTTTAAATGTAAATGATGAAATGAAATTATGTTTTAAATGTAATGATGATTAAACGAATTATGTTTAAAATGTCATAATGATTAAATTTATTATATTACGTTTAAAATACAATAAAATGTAATGATGATTAAATGGAATTATGTTTAAATCGTAATGATGATTAAATGTGTTATGTTATATTTAAAATGCAATAAAATATAATGATGATTAAATAGAATTATGTTTAAAATGTAATGGTAATTAAAGGGATTATATTCTAGTTTAAAATGTAATAATGATTAAATGGATTATATTCTGTTTAAAATATAATAAAATATAACGATAATTAAGTGGAATTATGTTTAAAATGTAATGATGATCAAAGGAATTATGTTTAAAATGTAATGTGTTTAATTGGAGAATGTTATTTTCAAAACGTAATGAACAATAAAATGATAGTTTGATTTCTCATTGTGCTTTCAACAGCCAAATTTCCCGTAACACTATAAATCTTTGTTCGATTCGTATTTGCATTGAAACCTTCATTAGAGGAACTAACCCATTAGAGAAATCAAAAATCATACAAAAAAAATCTTCATTTATATGAAGAATGTTCAATTTATTAAACAGTACATTGTAAAAAATATGGTAAAAGATTGTCTTTTAATATAATGCTATATCCATAAACGAAAAGCAATGGTTTCAAATGTAAAAAAAAAAAATCTGAAACCATAAATTACATAAAAGGTAAGGTGATTTCAGAATGCCAATCAGGTTTTAACTAAGCATATTTCCTAAAGCATAACAGCAGAGAAAATAAGCAACCAAATTTCAAAAAACATTAAAATTATGAAAATGCCTCAACAATACCTCATAAAAACGATATTCTTTTTGAATAATTATAAAAGTTCTACGTGATGCCCTTTTTTATGCAACACACATCTTTGTGGCAGCTGAATTCATGCTGAAACGCTGGAAGACGTCATTATTTATGTTTGCGAAGAGAAGTGTTGGTGCTGCGATTTTTTCAATGTTACTCGCACATATTAATTTTAATGAAACCATAAAAAAATTGTAATACATGGAGACCTTCGGAGGTGCTGGAAAAAAAGTAACCGAGAATAATGTATCCAGAAATACGGCTTTTTCTGATGCGATATGCCTTCTCTTTCATTTTATTTTTGGCCCAGAAAATCGTTTGGCTTGAATCCGGAAGTTCTTGCGAAAAGTTGAAAACAAATATGTTGACATCTGCTTCTTCTCCCCCTCTTTTTGCCTTCCCCTCTTGGTTAATATTTAAGAAAATAGTAAATATTTTTTTATTTATATCATTTTTGAATCCTATAAATATTTTGAAAAAGTTTTCAATAATATTAGGTTGGGGAAAAGAAATCTTTTATTTTGCAGTGATCGATATCTCGTATAGATTCAACAATTTCAGATTTAGGCTCGATGAAAAAGGGATATTTCCCAATAACTTTTTTTTATTTAGTCAATTTAGTTGAGAGTTACAGGGTGTTAGAAATGGAGACAGTAAAGAGAAAAATTGGTATATTTTACAGTTTTTCTTATTTATAAATGCGAAAATGCAAGCCATGAAATTGTGAATGGTTGTTTATAGTCTCGATACGATAACATTCAATTACGCACAATTTTAAGTCCATCGATTCCGTTTAGGCATTTTTGATGTTAAAAGTGATGATGAACTTGATGGATCGAATTTTCATTGGTGAAGTCTTGGACGAATATAATGAAATCGATTCACTTCTTTACGGATGGTGACACGGACAACATTATGAGAAAACGATCGTGGTCAGAGCGTGGTGAAGGAAGTCCTGGTTTGGTGACTCAAAGGCTGACCAAACCAGGACTAACGGCAGGAAGGTTCTGCTGTGCATTTAGTGACACTGGAAAATTATTTTATTATGAGCTTCATCCATATGGTTAAACACTCAAATTCGGATCTCTACTGTCAACAGCTGGAACGTTTGATAAGAAAAGGTCCCCAAAGTTAACCAACAAGAGAGGTATTGTGCTCCGAAGCAATCTTCTTTACTAAATTCACCTGTAAACCTAAATCCCCCCCTTAAAATTAAAAATCATGATATCCCGTAGTCTAAGGGATGTAAATACTTAGTTCTCATATTATACAGGAAATTAACTTGAAACCCCACTTTATTTATACTGCTAAAAGTTTTCGAGATTTAACTCCTAAATTTTCTCCCTAATATCTCGAGACTCTAAATTGACTGGGCAAAATAAAACTGCCTATTTACACTGCCTATTTACACTGCCTATTTGTGTCCAATACTCACATATGCTTGCCCAGTGTGGGGATATACTTCCAAAACTAACTTAAAATTTATTGAAAGACAGTAAATGAACTACTTCAAAAAAATTTAAATATGCTGTGGTTCATGCCTAATACTAATATGCACAAAGCTTTAGACTATCCATTCTTTTAAAAATATATATTAAAAAATTAACAAACAACTTCTTTAATAACATAGCCAAACTAGATTTTGAAGCTATAACTAATATTCCCAAGTACACCCCCAGCAATAGAACCAGAAGACCCCGTAATATCCTACTCTAATAATTTATTTAAACCAGATCAAAACCCATTCAAATAATGTAAAAAATCTCAAATTCTTGATTAACTCTCAAATCCTTCACCTTGCAAGGTAGCATACCCTCACACCCCACATCGCTAATTAACCAATCAGAAAGAGTCCTGACATTCGCCAACTCAGTCACCAACCTGGACTGCTAACAACTATATATACCATCGCATTGAACCACGAATGCATACAGAAAGCCATGTCCGAGGATCCTGCTAATACTGGGATTAAGTCTCTGTAGGGGCAAGGCAACCACTTCGAAAATCGACTACGACCAATTCCACTTGAAATTTTCGCTTATAAGAATCAAAATTTCAATAAGAGAAGTATTGAAAAGCTATCTTTAAAATGGCAACAAATTATAGAAAGAGACGGTGCACATTTGACTAAAATCGGTAGTCCAAAACACGTTAAATATAGTCTTGAAGTTCGCATTAAAATAATGGATCTCTTTTTCCCCGCACTAATAAATAGTCTCATTAAATTAATTATTAAAATGATGTTTTTTTATTTGTTGTCTTTAGTTCCTCCACATGCTATTGAAGTCACGGTTCTGGAACACGTCAAAAACTATCGCCATAAGCCACTGCTTTCCTGATTGTTTCAACTTGCCTTGAAAAGCGACCTTCCCAACGAAAACAATAAACGAAATCGTGCGAGGTCGAATCCCAATTAATTGAGTTACAGCCAAAGGAAAATCTTTATCATTGGGGAGGTTAGGTCTATTGATATGAGTTCGAAATAAACAGAGGAATGCTTCACATATTTCCAACCACAAAAAAAACTTTTATTTTCATGGGAAAATAAACTTAAACATTGTTTTGAGTTCATTTCGAAATGCATAGGAAGTTTTGGAAAACTATTATTTAAGTTGAGTTTAATATATACAATACCCCCAACAGAAGATTTGTCCTTTGTTTTTTTAACTTACGGCAAATTTAAAAAAATTGATGTATCAGCGAAACCTTCACTTTCCTTTAATATTTAGGTTTTGCTTGGAATGCTTTTGATTGCGACTTTTCATCCTTTTTTTCCTTTCATTTTAAAGTTTTTTTACTTAAAACCAATAGCAAATGATTTATCTTTTACTCAATCAAAATGAAAATTACTATTCCTGTTTATAATTGATTAAAATAATATTTTCTTTAACATAGACATGGCATTTTATATCGTTTTAATTTTTGAAGCGTTTATATAGTTGTTTAATTTTAATAGCTATATATTCTAAACTCTGTAAGAATAAAATGCAATAATAAAATAATGTTTTAACTTCCTTGGATCATTTATTATTTGATTTAAATTTTCAACTCTGGAACACAATTTTGTTGCGATTATAATTTGTTAACTTTTCTGAAATCAATAAAGATTTTTAATGTCAAAAATCAATAATAAAATGGGATTTCAATTTCCTTGTATCATTTATAATTCCACCTAAATTATTAACACTGGAAAACAATTTTGTTACGATTGTAATTAGACGAATTTTCTGAAATCAACAAAGATATTTTTAAATATATGAAAAGCACAACAAGTAGTTTTGAGTTTTTTTAATAATAATATTCTTATAATAATCTAATCAAAGAAAAAAGATTAGTAATTGCTGGTTTATTGTTACGGCGTGAAGATTAAATATTTCAGATTACTGACTAATATTTTAAGAAATTTATCATAAAATATATTTAACCCTATATTTTCTATATTTAACAAAGAAAGAAACAAAAGATCATGTCATTGAATTCTCTTACTTTTCTCAACTAAAATGCTATTCACAACTCGGAATCTAACGCACAATGCCTCTTTTGATTCTGAAAATCGTTCATGATAGAAAAAGAAAATTCAATTTTCTTGAACTTTTTTCGAAGAAATAAATCTATGAATAAACTTCAAAGTTCAATATATTATAAACAAACAGAAAGTGTATGTACACTTTTCAGTTAGAAAATATTGTTGGGTGCTTTCTTTTGCCCTCCCCCTTTTTTTTTCTTTTATTTCCACTGGCAGTATCTGTGATATTTTTATACAACTTCTTCTTTCAAATACTTTTCTATCGTATTTTTGAGAGGGGGGGCATTTTTTATTTTCAACGGGAATTCCCGTACTCTTGGGCACTTCTGAGAATATTTTGATTTTATTCATATTGTTAGTCCTGCCAAATATGAATGATGTTCTGTCAATTTTCATAAAATTCGGAATTCTTAGAAGTATTTCTGAAACCGCAAAGCATATGTGTCATACATTCTTAAAAACAAAATCCGTATTATTTAGATATTTTTTTCCTTGAAACAATTGAATTTTCTCGTGCATGAATCAGTTTATTGTTCTTTTTCAAGGTTTAAATTCAATTTTTAACATTTTAGAATATTTAAAAGAAAACTGAGATGCGAAAAGTTTTAAGATATCTGTTGCCTTAATAATCGTTTGAAAGAACAACAGTTTTTTTTTAAACTTTGAATTAGATGTCTACGATAACTCATAAAAGTTTCCAAATTGCTCAAATCGTTGACGAAAAGGAAAATTGATCAACACTAAACGCTTTCAAGAATGACGTCTTAATGAAGATTAACCACACTTTTCATGATAATGCCATTTTCATTTCCACAATGTCATTTTTATTTTTTTTCTATCCACAAAATTTCAACAGGAAAAAATAAAAATAATCGTCTTAACTTATTGTAAAATAATGAAGCAGAAACTTTTTTTGTTTATCCATTTTTTTCAAAATGAAAAATTATTTTCTTCCTCTATTTATCAGCGTAATTGTTCCATTGATCAGATATGTTTTTTCTTTCATTTGCAAATTCGCAGACGATAAACTGGTAATAATGTGATTCATAAATGTTTTGTCACGCAATTAAATCCAGTCAAGAAGAAAAAGAAAATTCTAATTTTTTATTTGATTAACTATTATTCTTATTTGTGAAGATAATGAATTAAAATATTGCAAAGAAAAAGATTTATTTATCAAATGATAATATGAACAAATTTTTATAGATAAGAGTTTTAAGAAAGTAGTATTAAAAAACTGTCATTTTAATCTTATTAATGCAAACGATTATTTTAAAAATAACTAACTTGTTTCTAAAAATTATTTACAAGAACAAATAAGGATTTTTTTTTACTTTTTAAGTTTAAACATATATTTCAAAATATATGTTCCAATAATAATATTATATTACAAATTTCAATATAAATAAAATTTCATATAAATTCCAAATATAAATTCCAATCTAAATAAATTTCATAGAATTATGTTTAGAGAGATAAAATGCAGGGTTTTATAGATATTTCTTTTTTTTGTATTTCTTATTTTGTTCAAAGCTTTCTTAATAAATCTGTATCAAATAAAATATAACAGATACTATAATGATAAAAAAGAACCAGTGGCAACAACAACCCTTTGAAATATTTACAGAAAGTGTTCAAAGGCTAGACTGACTGAAACGATACAAGCTTTGAATATTGTATATACAGCTGCATTATTTTGTCATTGTAAATTTGTATTCCATTAGCTTTGTGTTGTATATTTTATCTGGTAAAATATTCTTTTATTTAAGTTACTGACAAAATTATCCAATAAAGCTTGCCTCATTTTTTCTTTCGATCTCTTGTTCAATTGTAAAAATAAATTATTTCTATATGCATGACTTGGTCTTAAATTTGTAAACATCCCTTAAGAATTCACGAATATTATCTATAAATATGTTTTTAAATTAAAGTAGAATTTCTAGTCAAAACATTATAGTATGTTAATCTTTAAAACTAGGTTCATTTATCTTTATTTAATTTTTTTTAATTTATCCTCTATTATATAGTAGCTATAAGTGTACGCAAAAAAATTTCATTTAATTTAATTCGAAATAAATGCTAACATAAATCCAGCCACTGAAAAAAATCAAAAATATTCTTAGCATTTATTACGATTAGAAAAAGAATTTACAAAAATAAAATTAGTTTCACAAATATTCAAATTTTCAGTCGTTAATAAGATACTTTTTATTCATCCACTCAAGTTCAAATACATTTATTAAACTTGCAGTGGATGACACTCGATGCTAACACAGTTTTATCAAATATTAATTCATTCATTAAATTTAATTAATTTTTAATACTTTAAATAGATTTTTATCATTTTGTAATGGGAATTTAAATCAACAGGCAGTAGCTTGATCGGTAAAATGCGAGAATTTCTGTATTTTTTTTCTCTGAAAGTGAAGAATGCTAGCTCATTTCTGGCGAAAATCAATCATTTTATTTGATAAATTTATCATATTATAATTATTTAATAAAAAGAAACTAAAGTAAAAAAATTTCTTGTTTAACCTAAGTAGGAATAGATTTAAAAAAAAATAATTGTTTTTATTTAGAAGAAATGTAAAAATAGTGCATGTGTGTGTGTGTGTGTGTGTGTGTGTGTGTGTGTGTGTGTGTGTGTGTGTGTGTGTGTGTGTGTGTGTGTGTGTGTGTGTGTGTGTGTGTGTGTGTGTGTGTGTGTGTGTGTGTGTGTGTGTGTGTGTGTTTTGAAACTTTTGAAGCAAAGCATAAAAACTATGATTAATTTTTTTTTACTGGAAATCTCATCAATTTAAAAAAAACGTCTTTTTCGAATTAAACTTACCCAAGAAGTAACTACTTGTCAATATCAGTGTACTTTATCGAACTATTTGCCATATATTGCTTTCAAATTTTTATGTACCATGTCGAAATTTATACATAATATACTATTGTATAAACCTAATTATGCTAAAATTCTCTAATTCTAATTATGTTTCCATTTGAGGTCTGTAATTTTTTCCTATAAAGGTTTTTTATACACTATTTGCTTAAAACAATTTTTGCACAGTCTTAAGTTTTAAAACATTTTAATCAGTTTTAATTATATAGCTTTTTCCTCTCCAATATAAGATAATGTTTCAACTCTCATTTATAATTCTAGCTGTGATTAATTTCTAGCAATTAAAAGTTTCTTTATATTTTGAAAACTTGGCTACTAATAATAGAACAGAGAAATATGAACTTAGCAATACAATCTTTCATTTATAAACAAATATTTAATTGAATTAATTATAAGCGAATTGAAATGAAATAAAATAATTTCATGGTCAAATAACATTCAATAAATAAATGCACTGATGAAATTTTGGGATGACCATCTTGAAACAGGAAAAATCTGATGACGTCATAACACACCTTCCTCATTTGACTGCTCCTCACACGATTTTACCTTATTAATAAATTATATAATTTTTTATCAAGTTTCGAATTATTTTTAAGATATTTTCAAGTATTGTTTTATTTCTATACAGAAGGAATCGGATATTCTTTGCCCCAATACAATAGTATGAAAAGCTCAAATTTCCGTTCATTGGCGTGTTAGAAGGAGAAGAAGAAACATTGTATAATATATCTACTATCGCACGAATTCCAGATTTATCTTTGGAGTTCGATGGATTTGTTTCTCTTGTCCTTGGGAAGGTAAAAAAAAAAGAAATAAAAAGAAGCGATCCTACTTTCGTCTCACGGTCTAAATTCTTTTTTTAGCGTCACGAATCAGGAAACAACTAAAAGGAATTTTCTTCCTTTTCTGGTTTTGTTTTTTATCCAGCGGTCAGCGACGATGATGGGAGATCGTATTCATTCCCCAGAAGAAACAATGGCTAGCCTGAATAATAGGGATGTTCAAGTACGGTACGGTTGAGAATTATGAAACAACTCGCATAACCAGTCCCGAGAAGTGTAAATCGTCTGCTCTGGAAAAAGAAAACGATATTTGATTCGAAGGTAGCATTAATCGACTTAACTGTAGCTTCCTTATTCGTGACTGTAACTGAGACTGTCAATAGAAGAAAGTTGAACTTTCACTGACACTTTACCTGGATTTAGAACATGGCAATCGGTTGTTTCGAAAGTGTTGAAATTTCGTTTTCGGAATGAAACGAGAGTGAAAGAGATTTGGCAAGAAAAATAAACATTCTGTTGTTATCGGAAAAGTTACATGAATACTCCATTCTAAAATAAATAAACATTCTGATGCTCTGAATGGAACAATAGACGAAATAAAATTCAGATGTGCAGTTCGAAGGAAAAACTAGGAACTGTCCATCATGATTTTTCGAATGCATCTATGTTACTCATGCATTTCTGGTAGTTTGTTATATATTCTTGAGAATCCAGTTCAGAAAACGCACAGGTCATTTCCACAGATTTCGAATAAATTTATTTTATTTCTGTTTCAAGAAAAGGAAGAATGTTTCTGACATCGTTCTTGTTTGCAGTCTCATGCGATATAGAGCTCGTGTTCTTTGTATGGAACAATGGTCAGAACCATTTTGGGAATAGTGAAAGGATCATTATTTAGTTCTTACATATATGCTTCAGAATAAATTTGTCATCGTAAATGATACTGTTTTTGAATAAGAGGATATCTCTTCGTTATTTCTGTTATAAATATTTTACCAGCTCATCTTTCAGTATTCGAAGTTAAAGTAGGTTGTAGGGAAAAATGGGGTAATTCGGTGCTCAGTTGTTTTCGGTAATAAAAAATGAGGTAAACTGTCTTGGACCTCCTCATGCATGGAATGTGTAAGAAGACAGATGTATAGTGGCAGATATACTTGTTAGAAAAGGCTTTCTTACCTTCTAATTTTTCATTTATTAGAGCATTATCGGATATTGAAAAAGATTGAATTTTTCTTTATAATTTTGGTCTCTAGTTTTTAAGATAAAATTTCTTTTCAAATGAATTAAAACGACTACATCGGCAAATATTATCAGGCATGGTATTTCTCATTAGAATAAACCATTTTTTGACACAAAATATACATTTTGAATCGAAATAAGACGTCTTGTAGGGATAAATTCTGAATGGTATAATTCTGCTCAGCATGAAAATTGCTAAGCTATATTATTCTATACAAAAAAGGTATTATTCTCTTAGACGGGCGCCAGCGAATAATAGCCAAAGAAATTTGGCAGTATTCTGTATTATTTGGCGATTTTTCCCACTAAAAATGTTGTAAGAAATTTGGCGGAATTCTATATCAATTGGCGATATTTCACTTGCTCCCGGCAAATCGAAAAGTACCCTGAAAATAATTTCCATGGGTACTCGACCAGGGTATTTTGTAAATGTTATAGTTTCCTCGAAATTATATACGACATATTTAAAAGAAATTTTTCCGAATGAATTCCATATACTTAAAATAAACAAACAATCATAAATATTTAGTTATTTCACTGTATTTCGATTCAGAAAGATATCTAAATGACCAAATGGTAAAAAATGACATTTAATTTGTTAAAAAGGATTTTAATTGTTTACTTTTTTAAAAAAAACTGGATCATTACCGAAATGGAAAGAGTCATTTGAAGCCTTTTGTATATTCTAAGTATGGAAATAAATCACATTTATTTAAAATACCGAGTAAATTAAAAGTCCGTTAACATTTGAGAGTTAAATAATTTACGGGAAAATGTAAGTATAGAGGTAAAAATTGACTGCCATACCTGACATGCAGTTTCATTAAAATGGAAGAAGTTGTAAAGAACGGGCAATAGATCGCTCTTCATATGATTACAAAAGCAATAATCAGCATAATAATTGATTTAGTGCAAAAACTACACTCTTTATAACAAATACTCACTGTGTCAACCGTCATTCGTCAGCAATAATTGTAGTAGAGGGACAATGTTATGAACAACACAGTACTGCATATCTGTACAGTGATTTACATATATCATATACATCTAACATATGTACATATAGCATATCGGTGTAGTTAGAAATTGTCATCGAATGTTATCTTTTAGCATGCCTAATGAAAATGGATGATGTTAGACAAGCGATTTCAGGTTCCCTTACAACCAAAGTCATGTAATGGTCCTCCCATGAAAGTTGTAGGATTTTCTGTGTCCCAAATTCTGCAGTTTGAAAAGTTGACAGACCCTCGAAGTGCGAAATGGGCTTCGTTGATACAGAACACTTTAGACAAATAATCGATATCATCCACTATTTTTTGCCCCTTTTATGCTTCATTAAAACCCTCTGTAATTTCAAGCATTCTTGTCAATTTTTACCTCCATATTTACATTATCGGTGAATTATTGAATTTTCAACCGCTATCGTGTTTTTGAATCCCCCTGTAGCTACTAACTTTTTATGATGCCAATAGTAAATTTAATTAAATTTTTCACAAATTCTATTTTTTCCATATAGCATTGGGACATCCCACAAAAAAGTTTTTTTTAACTCTAAGCAAACTCTCAGTATTATAAAAGGGATTAATGATATGATTAATATCATATAAACATATTTCTATGCATTAGTTATGCATCAAAATTTTTTTCCTGCAATTCATTCTTATAAACTTTTTAAAGCTATTTTTAAAAAATTTCAATAAAAATCTTTTTTTCTTGTTCATTTTAATCGATTGTCTAATAGCCCATCAAATTCTTTATACAATTAAGCTTATATCAATCCAAGCTTACATTTAAAAATAATCGATTACTGATTTGAGAATCTTTTAAATCAGCTTATATGACATTTAGGATAGTGCCTTTCTCGCATGCAATAAAATATTGAAGATATTCAGTTTGGAATTCTGTAGTATTTTCGGAAACAGATAATTACCTTGAGTAGGATTATAATAAAAAATCGGGGAGATTTCTCAAAATGTGAAATTAGCTTTTAAAGTTCTGGTAATTTGCTGATTCAGAAATAAAGCAATCATAAAATAAATTCAAAAAATGTATCTTTGAACTTTTTTTAAGTAAGAATGATAATATATTATCTCAGCAAAGGAATCTGTAAACTTAGAAACCCAAGAAATATCCTACCATGAGCCCAAATTCCAGAATGAAATGAGACTAATAATTAAGGCTACTAATTAATTGGCAAGAGGGATGGAATAATTCCATCAAGGGGAGAATGACATATCAGCATTTTAAAAACGTTTCTGTTAACCTATTTTTCAATTCCTACTATCTATTAAGCAAACTATCAGTATATATATATATATATATATATA
>JAOUZG010017696.1:2688380-2705107 GCA_026289955.1 Argiope argentata | reverse complement strand
ATATATATATATATATATATATATATATATATATTCAAGTAAATTGTTTAAACTTGTAAGAGATGACATTTGATGTTAATACAGCTTTTTCAAATATTAATTCATTAATTTTTTACTAATTAATTAAAAACTAATTTTCTCGCCTTTATGAAAGTTCTTTATAATAGCTGTAATCGTTAGGTCAGGATAGCCTGGTTGGATATGCATCCCTTGTGTTGTTAGTTCGAATCTGGTCGCGAAATTCTACATGTCGAGAGTTGTATCTTTGGGGATGCTGAGTCAAATGTGCTCATTTTTAAGTGCTCTTTGGTCCATAACCTCAGAATCTACGGCACCCATCCTTCCGTTGTAAAGCAGAATACGAGAAAAACAATTATGATTATTTAATAAAAAGTAACTAAAATAAAATTTTCCCTAACTTCGTAAACTTTTTCCTAATATTCAAACTAGGAATTGATTTTTAAAAAAATGTATATTACTTTTTATCTTGAACAAGTGTACACTGGACAAAGTGTATTTTCAAATCAAAGACGTTTCTTTTATCAAAGTTGAAGTCACTCGGACACTGAAGAATGATCTTTAAATGTGCACTTTGTCGGGAATATATACTCAGACGGCCAAGAAACTTGATGTCTCTTGACGTAACAGAACTCATAAAAATTCTATCATTAAATCTTCTATGAAGTATATTTTGTCAGAGCTCTTGTATTTAGTTCTCTCCTATTATAAAAGTTAACATACATTCAATGTATTTCATGCATTTTTAAGGTTTCGCAATTTAATAAGTAATGTAAAATGCAATGTTTTTCTTATATCCTCTTTTTTCTCTCCCAATATGCGTTTTCTCTAGAGGGTATGTTTTTATTTGCAAATATCCGATGCCTTCAATATATAATATCTGATATTAATTTTATTGAAATCACGAAAAGGATTAGATGTCTGTTTTCTCTACTCTATAGCTGCTTAGCAAAGATGGGCAGTGTATGAAAATGTTCGACGTGTTCTTATTTTTTTTCTCTAAAAAATTAGCATACTTATATATTAGTTATCTGAAAGAATAATAAGCAGAAAGAGAAAGATAAACTAAATAAAATAGTTCAGGAAAAGTGAAAAAGAAAAAAGAATACAAAGAATTCGAACTATTACCGATCTCTAAGTTATTTTATTAATGGATATGCATCCCCGATATAAACATAAAAACATTATGTTCTGCATTTATAGTTTACTAGCCACCTTTGGCGATCAGTCGGTTCGCCAGTATTAACGCTCGCTAAAGTTTGCTCGCTAATATTTTATGTAGCTGTGTCTCATAACTGGTTTTTCACCAAAATATTTTTAAACCAAACAAATCTTGATAATCATATAATTCATTTATAGTATTATTTTCTTCAGATCTTCTGTTCATTGTACTACTCGTTTTCTCTTTCAATCCGAGTAATGATTGTCCCGGAATTGATATTTAACTTAAATGGTGGAGGGAAAGGTCTAACATTCTACGTTTTTATAGAATAAGAAGATTCTAATTTTCATAAAGGTAAACACACTAAACAAATAAAGACACAATTGGTTTTCAAGAGATGCGAAAGTTTAAAAACAGCTTGGAAAATGCTGCGCACAAAGGAAATAATGGTGACACACACACACACACCCTTCTTTTTTTTCTATCCTTTTTTTCTTCACTACTTTTCTTTTTACAAACCTTTTTTTTCGCTTTGTAATTTTTTTTCTTCCCTGCCCAGACTTTATTTCGAGCAGGCATAGATTAAATATTCATACAGACTAATAATAAAAGCAACTATTTTCTTTCTTTTTTAAACATCCCGTTATCTATAAATGAAAACCAACTGACTTGGCGTATTTCTTTCCAAACAAATCATAATTTATTACTTCCTGCTATCTTACTCAGTTGGTGTGGGGGAAGGAAATGCAGATTTTTGGCGGGAAAGTAAGAAAAGTGTCGTTTTATCTATTTTCCTCTCAGTTTTTTTCATTTTTTATCTCCATAAGAACCATCCTCGTGTCTTAACAAAAATATTTTTAAAAAATTAGCCGAATTGGTCGAGCCGTTCTCCAGTTTTGCGCTTAGCAACGCATTTCGAGATCCATTTTTATTATAATAGATTTAATCATGCGGACTAAGTGGTTTGGTAGTCAGGGCCGAAATATTCCGTTCTGAGTATCTTGAAGCTTTTTCCACTCGAATTGATATTTCACGTAATGACAACAGATTTTCAAAACAAATTACAACAGCAATAAGCTATGGGGAACGAATTATTACCTTTAATTCATTGATTACTGAAACCTCAATAAGAAAAGTCAAAAATTATTACGAAAAAAATTGTTTAGAAATAATGAATTAGGGTTGCAACCATCGCGATGAAGTAAACATTAGCAAGAAAACGACTACTTGACATAGGTTGTCACTTTTCAAAAGCCTGCTGACTAATACTGTTACTCAGAAAGATTTAATGATGGTCCCTCATAGTGTAACTTTTCTTCTGTCATGCAGAAAATTGGGTCAATCTCATCTTCAAACAAGTGGGTTAAATGATGGTAATTAAATCAGCAGATACCTCGGCAGTTAATTAAATTAAGTAAACAGGTATGATGGAATATTCCACTGTTACTTTCCGGTCTTTTAGTTTGGTACGGAAAGGTATATTCAATTACTGTGTGTGTGTGTGTGTGTGTGTGTGTGTGTGTGTGTGTGTGTGTGTGATACATTTAGACTTCAATACTTCAGAAGGTGAAAGTGTGTATCTCAGAACAATTTTCTAATATTTTACTAATTAAAAATTAATTAAAATATTTCTATGATAATGTTCAAAATTACTACAGCACAAAAATGAGTTGTACATCATCTTAAACTTCAGAAAAGGATTCTTTCATTTATACTTTTTTACCGTACATTGTTTTAAATTTTTAATTTATTTTTATAAAATATTCTAGGCATATTTTACTATGATATATTTCATAAGACAAAACTCAAATTGTGTTTATTGTTGTTGCAAATATTTCATTTTGAATTTCTTGTTGAGGACTAAAAAATCAAAATTAGGTTTACTTTTTCATGTTAAGTAAATTTAAAAAGTAGAAACGTTAAATTTAGAAGCTCATGATTATTTTTTACATTAACTGAATAAATTTATAGAATTTATGATGTATTTATAATCTTTCATATTTTGAGATGAACTTTTTAAATTTTGAGATGATGATGAGAATTACAATCCAGCTGTTATCCAACACAATACATTTTTTAGCTAATTCAATAGTATAGCATTTGACTACAACGACTTCTATGCACCAAACCTAAAAAAATTACAGATTGATCTTCAAACAGTGATCCTCCATGAGAGGACAATATTTCAATGCAGGATTATCATCAAATCACAAAGGCTTCTTTTTTTTAAATCAGAAATTGTTGTTCGAAATTATATAATACAAAATATAATCCGTTGAATAGATTAATTACCATAAAATGCAACATGTATAATACAATTTTTTATCGGGATGAATTGATTAAGAAGTTAACAACAATAGTGGAATCCAAGTTTTATTAGAAGAAAAAGAAACTCACAGTATTGTGTATCCACTAGAAGGTCTATGAGCTTCACTCGGTGGACGTACTGGTGAGTGCCTCTGTTGTTAAGCAACTGCCAGGTCCCATTGGCCGAGTTGTCTAGGCTGTCCGACGTCAGGCCGTACTGCACCATACTGACATCTGTTTGCCGGAAGGTGCTCCACATCACCGTCATCTCGTCAAGGCGCTCTGCAAAAAGAAATAAATTTTTCTACAATCTGATCAACTTACTTTACTTACGAAAAGTTGTTAGAAAGGCGCATACGAAAGTAAATGATAAAGTACCAACTCAAAAAAGGAATATGAAAGAGAACATAAGGCTTATACATCAAAGACAAATGCGTTTATTATTGTATATTGGTAAGTATTATTATACAGTATTTAGTAATGAATACTCTGTCTGGTTAGCATGGAGGATTATGAGATTGCGGACACTCTTGTTAAAAAGAATCTGGTGATGTATCTGCACCTACTGAAACTCTTATCTACGTACAAATTTCTTCTAGAGGTAAAAGCCAAAATAAAACCACTTGGCTTGTTTCACCAGTACGTCACTGGTGATAGAATAGTCGTCCAAGGGTCTACCTGATTTTTGATTGCAGTAGGCAGGACCAGACTGCTCTTACTGGCTTTCTCAGTGTATGCCTTAAAACTATGAAACATTCTTAAGGTTCCAAGCATTTTTAAGTTTTCCCCAAGCATTTTATGAAAGAAGCTTCATCTGATCACATTCTTCTTTTTCTGGGCCTCTCCAGGCAGGAACCTTTCTTGCCATTATATTAATTCGAGATTAGGACAAGATAGAAGATTCCTCCTAATATATCTTAATAATATTTATAAAAAATAAAACAGATATTTTGATATCTTTTATTTAAAACTAAAGAATATCTAAAATTACAATTATGAATCTTAAGTTCTTAATTAAATTACGTTATTAGATTTTTTTCAAACAGATGTTCTTTAAGAGTTTATATCTTATTAAGATTCACTTTGAAAAGCTAACTATTTAGAGAAATCTCGTAGGGTGTATTGTATATTGTATTTATTTAAATGTTGAGGTGTATTTCAATTATGTATTATTAATTATTTAATTAATTTATTAAAATATTCGATAAACTTAGTAATTATTCGAAAACTATTAGCTCTAGATGAAATTGCACTTTTGAAACTTGGAAGAAGTAAAGTACTGGCATTTATGTCAACAATTTAACTGCCATTGTTATTCCCTTATTTCCATATGTAGAGAGCAAAAAAAAAGATTTTGTCATTAAACACAAGAGAGCATGCACGCACAAAAACGAATTGAAGCTTCAGTGAATCCGCTGATGCGATTTAGAACATTTTTGGAAGTTCCTGTGGAAAGAAGAGGTATAATAAATCAGAGTGTTCTGGCAATTCGAAATGGTGATAAAGCAAGAAGAGACTCAAAAAAAGATCAAAACAGAATGTGGTCAATAAATTTAGTACATGTTAAAGTGCCTCAATGCTTGAAGAGAAACTTGAAGAACGGTCTTCTTTGCAGTAATTTTACCCAGAACATTTTTGAAGGAGATATCTTGTATATCTAACAGGAGAAAAGTCCACAATTTATCTTTATAATAGATATACTTTTTACATGAGAGAATTATGTACTCAATATCATTGATGCTTTGCATTCATGGCAAAGAGGATCATTATGAAGGTTAAAACGATTCAACAGTCCTGGTGTTATAATTGTTTTTTTTTATTATTATTCTAGCCAAGACAACATCTTCCCTTCGATTTTTTGGGCCAGGGAGACAGTGCTTCAATGCTATGAATGTCTTCAAAAGAAATAAAATATTTTATGTTTCTATAATTATTGACTGTGATCTGATGCTTCTCTTTCTTGGGGCTTCAAATAATATCTTCAGGAGAGAAATTGCTCTTCGAATTCTAAATTTAAAAAAACTTAAAATGATGCCAGAACTTTAAAAATAAACTTATATAATTTTTTTTATATGAAAAATACCTGCAAGACAAAATGACTTATTGTGACCAATTATATACTTTTATTGACTACTTGTAAATCATATAGAGAAATTTTAATTCATGGTAATTCATACTAAATGAAGCACAGATGAGAAAATATTTAATCTTTATTTAAGTTTTGTTTTATAACTGGCCCAATTACAAATAAATCTATTCCTAAAATGAAAAATATTCGAAATCGTCTGCATATACAATTTTTAACGCTACTTCTCATCGAGTAAAAAAAAACGAAATATAAAAATTTCTGCTCTAAATAAATAAATAGCACTTCATATCATTACTTCCTACTTAAAGTGACAGAATGTATGCAAAAAAATGGCAAATCTTCCGAAAGCGTGAATTGTAATGAAGACGAACCAAAAGGTGAATCAGTGCGAAGCGGAAGAGAAAGTCTTTAGGCAACGGACCGTGAAAAAGGACTTTTCGAATTCGAATGAATGCCGATTAGCAGAGAAGTGAAAACGAGAGGAACTGCGCTCCCGCGGTTCCCACGCGGCGTTCTATGATGGAAAATGGAACGATTCTCAACAGGAGAGGCCGATCCCTGGGATATTAATTCTACAGGAAATTCTAATGGGGAAAAAAGAAAAAAATTTCTCTGTGGGTGTGCTGTAGCTATTTTAAAACACTGGATGAAAAGATATATTATTTCCTAACGCTCGCCAATCGAAGCAAAAGTTCTATTTGAATAGCTTGTTTCGTTTATAGGAATTCTTTTATTTATATATATATTTGGATTGTGCTGTTATCGAATGTTATATTAATTGTGTCATTTTATTGTCCTTCTCAACGCCAATGGGATATTAAATCCTCATTCTTCGAAAGGTTTTTCATTTTATTTCATTCAGTTTCAGTTTCAATACAAATAGAACCATGGGTGTTTAAATCGTCAAATATTTTTAACATCCTTTCACCCACTAGCATAAGATTCTAATTTATTTTCACCAAACGATTTTTCAAAAGTTTTTTTTTATTCCAAACAATTTTTTTATTATAGAGTGATTGTGATAATAAAATGAGTTTTTTAAACAAGAACAAAAATTTTGTTTGTAAAGAGAAAATAAATTTATGTTCCCTTTTTATAAATCAAACTATAAATGGAACAAAAATTTAATAAATGTATGCTAGCAAATAAATTAATTAGCATTATTTATTATTACGTTATTTTTCATTTTTATTTCATTGAGATTTTGTAATTATGGAGATGTTTGTCATACAAATAATTCTTGATTTCTTTCCTTTGTTATTATTTCGTCACAATGTGATTGTAATATTAATATATTGTTACTTACAACACCTTCAATACAGAATTTTTAAAAATGGTAGTTTGAAAAAAATATCCTTATGTTTCAAAAATAATATTTTTTCCCCATTTCGAAACAGATTACATCACAACGTGTTCTATTTCTTAATTCATTTTTCTTCCTTGCTCAAATGAGAAATTCTAAAGGACTTTCAGCAAACGATTTTTTATCTCTATCATAAATTTTACAATATTTATAAATAGCTATTTTCAATCAAATGAGGAAAATAAATCTGAAAAAAAGGATAATTTTTTTATTATTTATAAAATAAAAATAGCAATAAAAATTCCCTGAAAGTATAATAGTTCTATTTCATCGCATTACTTAGTGACATAAAATGTCACCTTTAACATTTGATAAATATAAAAATCTAGAAATTTTATTTTAATTTAAAAAACAGAGATGCATTAAAAAATGTTTCCCCTATTTTAAAGTTACAATAAAAATAATAACATCCAGAATGGGTTTTTTTCTGATAAGAACCCACTAGTGCTTTTTGATCAAATGGGTAACGATATATTTTTCATTCGATTAAATTAATCAAAAAGACTACAATATCCAAAAAAAATTCTCAAGAGATATCTACATAAATTACTTAATGTATTCTACATTAAATATGTTATGACAATTATATATTTTGAGATAATTTTCATCTACTAATGACATACAGATATTAATTATCTTTCTTTCTGAGAAGATAATTAATATTTTCTCATCATCTTGAATATTAAAGTTCTTAACCTCACAAAACAAGAATTTTAATATTCAAGAACCGATGAAAAAAATTTAATAATTGTTTATATGAGGTTTCATTTCTCTTGCACATTTTTTTTCGAAGTAATGTTGCAAATTAATATTCAAATTACAAAAAACTTTTATCCTATTTTTTAAATAAAAAGAAATATTTCCCCTCGATTTTATTATGCATTTATAAATAATATTTAGTCTGTATATAGTTTTTTATTTAGGGAAAATGAACCTTTTTTTAAAATATTTTTGAAACGTTTGTGGATTGTTTTAGACAAAAAAAGTTATTAAATTATTTGATTGATTACACGTATAATAAAGAAAGTTGTAGAAATATATTTCTTCCTAGATACCTGTTTCGTATTTCGATTGTGAATAAACATTCTGATATAAATGGAACGGTCGATTTTTTTTTCATGACAAGCATAGATGCTTATGCTTTCAAATTTTCTTCGTTGCCTTTTTTTTCATACTCTAAAAACATTAATATTTATAGTTTTCTCTCCTTATTATTATTATTTCCACTCTGAACTCGACATACAATATTCTAAAATTATACGTCAGAGTATAAGCGATGCCATTTTTATATTTCAATTTCTTTACTTTTTATAAATGAAATCAAAGGTTATTTACACTGCAGTTATCTTCATATGCAAGGCTATAACAGCGTTTTCCACAAAATCGTACTCAGTAATTGTGGAATAATTTTTATGTTACTATAACTAGAGAATCGTTCTATAAATATTTTACTATAAAGCGAATGTAATGATATTAGTTTTATTAGGAAATATCATCATAAGTCTGCATTTCACAAAAAAATATTTCAAACTAAAAGAAAGAGAAAGAAGGAAACTTTTTTGTAATTTATATTATTTTTAGTTAGTTTTTTTAATTATAAATTATAGAATTTTGAAACGATCAATTTAAAATATTCCAATGTAAATATATATAATTCCAAAAATAAATTGCATATATAGTTAATTATTTTTAAGATATATATTTTCATATATATTAATTTTTTATAAGCTAGGGGGTTTTTTTCTTAATAAACTTAATATAATGCATTATGATTTTTCTGAATATATTATGCTTTTCCACATACTTTATTGAGGAAGAGTATAGATTCGTTTGTTTTTCGCCTACTTATAGCATTTTGCATTTTAAAGAAAATAGATTTAACAAGCTGTAAATAATTCCATATTATAAGGTGCATCCCTTTTTTAATTTCTAATATTTGAAGTAAATATGAAGAAAGTATTGCAATCAAAACTCCTTTGAAATGGACGGATAAAATTTGGTATACGTACTTAAAACTGAATCTAGAGAATTGTATCAAATTCGAAGCATTCTGTCTGGTATTTTTTAATAAAGTGAGCACGACTATTATAAAGTACAGAGAGCTAGATGGATAACATTTTGTGCAGAGATTTAGCATCTGAAGCGTAGATCTGCAGAAATTCCAGATTCAGATTTGTCAAAAGAATGGTAGTCTGTCTATCTGTACTTCTAAATACATGCAATCAGGGCTGCTCAAAAATTTAGGTAATGGAAATTTGATGTATCACAGTAACACCTGAAGCAAAGTTAAATTTTTAACAAAATCATCTGTTAAAGAGTTGACAATATCTTGGTTTATACAAAACGCATTTAATTTTCGCATTAAATCGTTCTCCAAAACTCAATAACATAAATAAATAAAAATTGGTATATGATCATGTGACTATAATTTTAGTTCCATGTTACATATTGATTTCAATCGATTGGAAAGAAAAGCATACGCAATGTATAACAGGTTTTCTTTATTTTATTATGAAGCACTCTGAAAATTAAAAATTTGCGCTCTCATTGCGCTCACGACCTTGGGGAAATTTAAATTCTTATGCAGGTGGGGGGGGGGGAGCTGACACTTGCATTAGGTGTAAGTGAAAAAATTTCATGGATACGACTTTTACAGGTTGAGAAAGACAAACATAAGAGTGAAAACTTACCATTAAGAACACATACTGAAAATTTCAAATAATTCAGGTTTACTCATAAGAAATAACTAATAGATACACCAAAAATTTGTCATCTCGAACATGAATTAACGAAAATCTCTCGATATTTCCCAAAACTTAAACGGTACGATAAATATATATAAAACAATAAATAATGTGCTTAATTAATTCTGTCACTTCTAACATTTCTGAATTCTAACATCTAATTATTCTCTCATAGTTTTGATTTGAAATGCTCGTGCCATCTGCCTCTCTCCAAAAACATCAATAAATAATGATCGATGGCGAACCGATTATTCATCATGAGTCATTTCGTTTAATATTGTTTTCGTGTCAAATCCCAATCTTTTTAGTGTCAAAAATGTGAAACGCATGAAATGACAGAGCGCATAAAAATCAAATGTTGATTGAATCATTGAACTGAGGCAATGAATAAGCGCTTTTAACGAGTTTTCCTCGTTCGCAAGAAAAACCGGAAGTATTTTTAATCAAATAGTTTCTTCCTTTTTTTTCGAATTAATGATATGTTCTGATTCCCGTTTAAGATATTAAAAAGGTAAATACTCAACAGTTAAAATAAAAAATATATATATTTCTTTTTTTTTGTTAATAAAAATAATGTGATTAAAATGGTACAGTACTCAAAAAGTAAAGTAACTTAAAAATACAGTATTCAAATAATAATATAACTTTAAAAACGATTATTCAATAGATAAGATAACATTATTTGAAATATCTGTACCTTTTTGTTACCCGGGCGGAAGCAAAAAATCGCCAAAAGAATTCTGCAGAATTCTAAATTATTTGGTTATTTTTCACTTTAAAAAATCACTGTAAGAAATTTGGCAGAATTCTATATTATTTGGTTATTTTTTTATTTAAAAAATCACTGTTAAGAAATTTGGTGGAATTCTACATTGTTTGGTTATTTTTCGCTTTAAAAATCACTGTTAAGAAATTTGGCAGAATTCTATATTATTTGGTGATTTGGGGCTTGCGCCCGGCTGAAGTACTGAAAGTACTGAAATATCGTACAATTAAGCTATAATTTAATGTAAAGGATAAAAATTAAAAAGATAATGCAATTAAAAATAGAACATCAAAAGTATAATATATTTAAAAGAACCAACAATCAAAAGTTTATATAATTAAAAATATAAATATTCAAAAACAACATAATTAAAATACAAAATTCAAAAGATAATTAAAGAGATACATATTTTTAAAAAACACGATTATATCGTCTAATCAAACCATAATGTAAGTAAAAAGATAAATTTTAAAAAAATAACACAATTATGTCGTCTAATCAAACGATAATGTAAGTAAAAAGATAAATTAAAAAAATAACACAATTATATAATCAAACGATAATTTAAAAGGTAAAATTTCAAAAGATAACATAATTTTTAAAAAATAAATATTCAAAAGAGAACACAATTTTATAAAAATAAGTATTCAAAAGATAACATAATTTTGTTTAAAATAAACATTCAAAATATAAAATAATTTGTTTATGATAAAATCTAAAAATAAGATAAATCTAATTTTCATAATATTCGGTGACAATCTAGTTTGAAAATATTGTAGAATACTATAAACGGCAGCATCACAGGCGAAAGGTTTAATATCTATTTCAAAGGGTTTTGGATTGTTAAAAGGGACATAAAAAATAATTCCAGTTTTGAGTTTTATTACATAGAATAAAAGTTATTTATATTGATTATATTCAATTACAACAATAATTTCTTTATGTCGAATACTTCAGGCTCATAAAAATGGTTATTTATATGGACGTAAAGTAACTTTATATGTATTATTTGCTTGATTTCAGAGCTGCGTTTTTCCTTTCTCATATACGATTTATACTAAATTATGATAGTTTTAATCCCCAAAACTCTCTGCTTCTAACGTTTCGTGAATATCAATTTTTTATGTCTTCACTTGTGAAAAAGCTCTTTTCTGTAATTGTATCTAAATGTATGTATATGAATACGATAACTGAAAAAAGAATAAAGACATTAAATTAGGTATGCGCACTTAAAATCAAAATTGTAGTTCTGTATTAAATGTTGGATGAAATCCTTTAGAATGTAATTTGTCTAGCGTTCTATCCATGGGTGTATAAAGATAAGAATAAATCTATGAGCTAAAGGAATGAAATGTATCATTTCTCTTTTTCACTTGTACTGCTTTATGCATTCCTTCAAAACATGTATAAGCACCATTTAAGTATAAGAACACAGGTTTTTGGAGTAATTTTTAAGACTATCGTAGCTACAATTTAGGGTAATGCAATCAATTAAAAAAAACCATGTTTTCATTCATTTTTAATCACTTCCTTTTAAATACATGTTAAAGAATCTGAATCAAATTAATAAAGCTAATTATCATTTATTTTATTCTTGTTACAAAAATTGAAATCTTCTCATTTGGCAGCCACGAATATAACCCAAATTTTGAATTGAATAGAAGCATTTCTTTTATATCTAGTCAATATTAGATGCTTGCATTTATAACTGCTATTCATCATCATTATATAGAGTAATGACATCATAAATGTAGAATAAAATGCATATTTCTTTGGGTAGAAATTTTACAGAAAAAATTTCTATGAACTTAAATAAACTCTTTTTGAATTTCGGCGTTTCAGTGTTCTGAATGTCTATTACAAATATTTACAACTAATTCTATTGAAATATATTTGTTGTTGTTTTTATGAATTTGATTCAAACTTAGAGGTATTTAAAATCCTTACGAATATATCTTGTAATTTTATCTAATCAACTATAAGCCGCATAAACTATCGCATTGCTAAGGTCACCTTCTTTGGCACACAAAAAATGGCAGAGTTTCATTACAAAATAAAAATAAACAATCCCACATTATTATCAAAATGAAATATGTAGAACCTAATACATTGGATTCTATTTAGAGGAAACGAGTTATTATTCACTTGCATGGAAAATATTAATAATTATATTAAAATTATTTTTGACATTACATATTTATTTATAATAAACTATTTAAAATTGATCATTGGAACATGTTTAAGTAGCATTTTTAACTACAAAAAGTCGTATATAACACATTTTTAATTTTTATACACATTAAAATAGCTTACCACGTTTTAATTTTTAATTAGATTAGTTGACGTTGGATTAATAAATATAATTTTTTATTCTTCAAAATGTAACTGCATTTAAATTAAAATCTAGGTCATGTGCAGTAATTTTGTAATTTGTATCGGTCAGAAACCTTTTAAAACTTTACTTATTGAATCCTTAGTGAAATAAAATATCTAGATGTTAAATATTTAAAAAAAATATTTATTAAAACATTACATTATTTATATGAAGCCTTCAGATATTAAAAAGTCTAGAACAGAAATTTTTGTTTAGTTTTAATCATGTATTTCCAGCTGAACTTAGATTTATTTAATAAAAACAAAGTAATTGTTTTTCTAAAAGTAGAAAAAAAAATCTATAATTTTAAAACCATTAAATTTCACTTTCTTTTCAAGAACAAAAGATGACTTTAAAAAACAAAAGATTCGTCCGAAGTATAATTTTTAACAAATTTTTACTTTCTCTCATACGGAGCATGCAAAGAGAAAGTATTTTAATCATCGAAAAATTAGAGCTCAAGAATTTTGAGGAATCTCTTTGTTTCAGGACACCATTCAAAAAAAGTCTGCTCTGCTACCTTAAGGTCAGGTTAACATTATAAGAAAAATACGGAGAGAGAGAGATGGGTAAAATTTAGTACACGAATTTAACATCTGAAATGTAGATACACCTATCAAATTTGGAACCAAATCCACCAAGGACTGACAGTCTGTCAGTCTGTCCTTTCGCAAGGACGCAAACGCAAGAACTGAAAAATTTAATGGGTTAAATTTATAAAATTTAGTTTGAGATTTCGTGATTACAGTGTGTCAAATATTGAAATTGATACTGATCAGAAAAAAGGCGCCCAAAATATATCTTCCGCATTCTGGTGCTTGTGTATAAACTGCATCATAGCCTTTTATTGACATAAGACACCAAAGATTGCCCACTATAACTCATTTTCTTAACTACAGTTCACATTTGACATATATTTAATAATACACAGTGGATTATTAATTCATAGAGAGTTAATAATGCATAAGGGAGAGCACAGACATTGATTCTTAACTGCGGTCAAAATGAAAAAAATCTTTTAATCTAATTAATTTTTCCAATTATTGGCTTGAAAAATTCTACACTGAGTTTTTGCTTCAACTCAATTAGAAGCAAAATTTCTCTTTTTTAGACCATGTTCTAGTAGACATTTTCAAACCCAGTATTTATCATGAACTTTTTAAAGGAAAATTCATGAAATTTATTTATTTATTTATTAACAAAGTTCTGGGAATTCTGATGATACATGAAGGCAAATAAAAAGGATAATTCGAAGAGTTAGTTATCGAGAGTATTGATAATACGATTTTTATGTAAAACTATTTTTTTCTGCTCCAATTTTTAAAAAATGTATAAAATACATCTTAAAGAAAAAAAATTTAAAAAAAACCTTTTCTAAGCTTGCAAATTTGTTAAAATTGCAATGAAAAATTCAATAAAATTAAGCTATTTATTGTTGTTATTATTGTTTTGAGTATCTAGAATACTATTTACCTAATTTTAAACTGTCTTTGATTGAACATCAAACAATTTGAGGTAACATGAAAATGAAAGAAAAAGTATGAATATAAAGAAAGTGAAATAAAACGTCATTCTCATCATTCCATTTATCTTTAAATCACATTAAAATTATTTTTCTGTTTGATATGTGAAAAATAAAAATTGATTGTTTTTTTTTCATTATAATCTGTCAAAGTTTTTTCATTATTTTTTTAGATTACTCTAAATGAATCATAAGAGTCATGGTGAAAATTGATCTGACTGCACTAAAAGTTGACAGTACATTTTGAAAAGTGCTGCTTTGACAATTTTTCTTTTGTTTTGATTCTTGAAACTAATTGAACTATTGAAACCAATAAAAAAACTTGATTGTTCAACTAGTTACATGAGGGTAACTAATAATAAACTTGATAAAAAAAAACTTGAAATATAGAAAACAAATTCGTCTTAACTACATCTGACATTCACAAAATGTTTGAAACATTGACGCTTATGTTTTTGATTCTTGGAGCAAAAAAGCTATTGTTGATAGTTTTGGTTTTAGCTTAATTAAATGTGCTACTTGAATGCCTGTAAAATGTATATGAACTGATCATTCGGAGAGAGCAAATCTCGATTATCCGGATAAAAGAAATATCGCCTTGGATTACATCTGGGACGGCTCAAGGGGGCCCAAAATTGGGCCGCTTCGTCCCTAGAGGCCCCAGACGAAGAGGGTGGTCATCGCCACTGTCATCAAGGAAAGTGAGGAAGAAGGTGAATGCCTATAAATACTCACCTCCGAGGGCTATGTGGACCTGTTCGGGCTTCGCCTCGCACCCCAGCAAGAGCGTCAACCCCAGCACACAGAAGAGAGCGTCCATCGCGACGTCGTTTCGGCGGAAAGCGGCTCTTTCGCAGTGGCCCGCTTTTTATTGACAAAGAAGCACCGACCACGTGGTCCGACCGGTTCTGAGTGGGATTCCCTTCCAGAGACAAGGAAGGAAAGCATGACCGAGGCCTCGTTCCGTTGGCCTCCGATACTAAATAGGGGAACCCGCATCTGCCCTCTCCGGGTCAGCAAGGTTGCACTTTCTCCGGCGTCCCAGCTCAGTGGTCAGCAGCGGTGTCATTGGAGATTCTGTTTGTTTTCGATCAGGTGGTTACGTGTTCATAATATGGGAATTAATTATGCACACAACAGCAACCTTTAACATCGACACTTGTGTAACCAATGCTGGATTATGCAGGTTTTCATGCAAATTTTTTTAATGTTCTTTTCTCTTCAATTGAATTTCGGAGATATTTCAGCTTAATTATGATACTAAATTGATAATAAAAATCACTATTGAATTCTTTGATTTATAGATACTATTTTGCTGAATATAAATAAATCAAAATACAGCAATGTGTTGGTTCTTGTCACTTTTCAGTGCTGTATTCTTATGAAGATAAATGAAGAATTATGACAGTCAGGGCCGGCCATCTAGGAGATGTGGTGAATACTTTTCACCGGACCCACGCCACTGAGGGGTCCTAATATGATCAAGAACTAAAACAAGGTTCTGAACAGTAGTAGCTGGATGGAAAGAAGAGAGTAAGAAATTTAATTGAAACCATCGATGAATTTCGAATTATGCGAAGTTTACAGATGCATTACAGCTGTAGAGCAAGAGTGTAACACTAAGCCTGACTAGGGCAGGGCATACGGGGCAGTTGCCCCGTTCCCTCACATTAGAGGGGCCCCAAATCGAATAGAAAGTTTAGTTTACGTTTCCTTTTTTAACATTGATTTTTTTAAAAACTGAGTGGGCCCCAAAGAAATTTTTGCCATGGGCCCCAATTAGGCTAAGTCAGTCTCTGGTGTAACTTGTCAGTAACTTATCAGTAAGCATAAAGTAAGCAAATTTATGGTCATTTACCTCATCTACCAAGTTATAAAGTGCATATGTTACTTTTAATGCTTCATACTATAAAATGTTTTGTATTGTAATATCCCAAAAAATTTTAATATTTTATAATAAAGATTTAGATGACTAACTAATCCAGTAAATTTTTTTGCTAAGGGTTTTGATTTTGACTGATAGGGATGCAAATAACGCACAACACATATTGCAATACATTCTAAGTAATCATTCTAAGTAATTATTTATAAATGTACTAACTGTGTTAAAACTTTTCTTTGTGTTGTCGGTTACTATAGCAAGTGCTGGGCAATCTTTCAACAAATGAAAATTAATAAATAATTATATTCGGTTAAGTATGTGTTCAGAACTCTTAGATACATTAACTCAACTATGGGTGGGAAAAGAAATTGCAAAAAATTACCATCTTCTTGAAATAATTAATAATAAAAATATCAATAACAAAAGAATTAAATAAACGTGCAATAGTAATATGTGTTGGTGTTTGTAATTTTTTTCTTTTTACTTTCCAAAAAATTCAA
>JAOUZG010017696.1:2660082-2685523 GCA_026289955.1 Argiope argentata | reverse complement strand
TATATATATAACTCGATGTTGATACAGCTTTTTCAAATATTAATTCTTCATTAAATTTAATACATTTTTAATACTTTAAATAGCATTTTAGCAGTTTGTAATGAAAACTGAAATCCACAGACAATAGCTTGATCGGTAAAATGCAAATATTTTAGTATTTTTCTAGTGAAGGTGAAGAATGCAAGTTCAGTTCTTGAAAAAAATTAATAATTTGTTGATAAAGTATTTTTATTAATGGTAGTTATTTAATAAAATGTAACTAAGATAAAATTTTACTTTGCTGACCTAAGTAGAATTGACTGAAAAAATTGTTATTACTTGTTTATATTAATTTTAATCAATGCAATGATTTGTGAATTAAATATCATCCTTTTTTTCAGATATCAATTCTTCAAAAAGGAAGATCCTTCTCTAAGAGTAGTCGTGTGATATCAGATTTAAACATTTAAAATGCAAATAATTCTTGAAGTTAAGTTGATATACCCCAAGAGAAACTGTATCGAATGCATATGATATAGCTCTGTTATAAACCTAAATGTTAGCTCGAAATGATGAAATCTTTATGTCTCTCGAATTTAGTGTATGTATGAGTAAGATTACTGAGATACGGTTGATACATCCACAGAAATTCAGTAACTCTCCCTCCATCTTTTTACTTTCTCATGTAAGAAATATAGAAAAAGTATTTTAACTATCAAAAGAATTCAAACTGGTGATTTAGACGAATATTTACATTTAAAACCTCCCTCAGTTCGAAAATCAAAGTTTTTAAAAAATTGTCTGTTTCTGACAAGTATAACTTTAAAAAAGCTTTGATCTAAACGATTGAAATTTGGAATACTGCCTTTATTCGAAATTTTCAAATTTCTATCAAATTTTCAGTATAGTTTCTGCTAGGGAGGATCTTCTATCCAACTGTTTGAATATATGTTAATAAGACAACTGCGAAATGAAGAGCCGGCATCCTGGCATAGGGGTAGCGGATCTTCCCCGTAACCTGGAAGTCCAAAGTTCCAGTCCCGGTTAGAGCATGGCTGTTCTTATTCTGTGTTTTATCTGAGATGGTGATGAACGTAACCATCCGTAAAAAGGTGCTGTTCAAGCGAATGTGATGAGAGAGTATCTAAGTCGTATTCTTGGCCCTAGTTGGCGCTACTTCAAAACAAGAGACGCTCATTCGGTTTAAAATTTCTCATAGGCATCAGTGAGATTGTCCTTGGCAAGTGCAACAATAACAAGAAAAAAAAGAGGACGACATGGATAAAATTCGGTACACATAGTAACATACTTCGACCAATCAAATTTTGACTCAAATTTAAATCTGCCACTCTGTGGTTCAGAAATTGTAAGCGAAATCGTTCAAAAATACAATGGCTTAAAAATAACAAATTTGACATGTGTATTTATGACTGCAGTGAAAAATTTATTTCATTTTTTTGAGTTTTTGTGTAATTCAGTGCCAAAATTTTATTTTTGATTGGGTAGGAAAACGAGTTCTAAAACATGAAGTCATTTTTCCGCAACATTTAACCGCTTGCTAAGCCTTAATTGCCAAAAAACTCGCCAACTCAATAGATTCTATAAAATTGCTTAATTCACGTCAAAGTTTGGCGTACGCCATTGCCATGGAAGGCGTTCGATGAGATAACATCTTTATTAAAGAGTATCCGAGAAAGTTTTGAATAGGCCACTCCACTGGTTTCAATGTTTTATCATGCCTATTTGTGGTAAATACATTTATCCTTTGCCAATTTAATGTAATTTCCTTTTTAAAGCTTTCTCTCCGCAGGAGAAATACATGTGGAAAATATCTCTCTTCACAAGCATTCAAAAAATCTGTCTTTCGAGTCAGTATCAGTTTTTTACTTCTGCGCAAGCGCAGTTATAAATAAGGGCGTTCCTTCCTGTGGTTTATGAAGGTCGAAAATTGCTGTTGATATACAATTCCGGAAATACCCTAAATGGAATTTTTGAAATGCGGAAAGAAATCGCGCTAGACTTCAGTTTGAAAATATTTTAAAGAAAAAAATAATGTATAAAAAGTTATAAAATTGTTGAATATTTAAATACTTCTCACAAAGAGATACAAAAATAGCATTATTAATGGGAATATATTTTTTCCTCTCCCTTTTATAATTTTTTATTGTTCAATCGCAGTAGTAAATTTTTTTTAAAAAGAGCTATCAAATGCTTGAAAATGTAGATCATATTGCTAACTCACTTTACTTTTTAATTTTTATATAAATTGATTAAAAATTAATTATTTCTTTTATACAATTTTTTTCAAAACTCTACTGCATGTGAAAAATCCAGTTATTGCATTTTTCTTAGCTAATAATCAAACTATTTTCTTTAATTTGTTACACTACAAAAGGCGATATCAAGGTAGAAATGCAAAAGGGGGCCACTGGATTATGATTGATCGGGATGTTGCATCGATTAAAAGCATCTATTAATGTTACATCTGTTGATTTGTTGCATCTATTAATTATACATCTGCTAATTTTACATTAACATGTCGTATCTATTAATTTTACATTAATCTATTGCATCTGTCAATTTTACATTAATCTATTACATCTATTAATTTTACATTAATCTATTGCATCTGTCAATTTTACATTAATCTATTACATCTATTAATTTTACATTAATCTGCATCTATTAAAAGATGCATCTATTAGATCTATTATCAGATGCATCTATTAATTTTACATCTGTTAATTTTACGTTAACCTATTGTATCTGCTAATTTTACATTAATCTGTTACATCTATTAATTTTACATTAATCTATTGCATCTATTAATTTTACATCTGTTAATTTTAGAATAATCTGTTGCATATATTAATTTTACATTCATCTGTTGCGTCTATTAATTTTACGTTAATCTGTTGCATATATTAATTTTACATTCATCTGTTGCATATATTAATTTTACGTTAACTTGTTGCATCTATTAATTTTACATCTGTTAATTTTACATTAATATGTTGCCTCTATTAATTTTACATTATTCTGTTGCCTCTATTAATTTTACGTTAATCTGTTGCACCTATTAATTTTACGTTAATATGTTGCATACATTAATTATATATTAATCTGTTCCATTTATTAATTTGAAATCTGATAATTTTACATTAATCTGTTGCATATATTAATTTTACTCTATGAAGTTGAATTAGAGCTCTCCATCCCTTACTTTCCCATCGGTAGCTCCACTATTCGTTTCGTACAATGCAAAGCTATTTGGACCCGTTATTCAGTTAGGAGCCAACCACCATATTATGGATTTTTATTGCTGAAAATTGGGCCGAAATCTGCCATTTCCTGTATAAAATTTCCTGCATAAAGTAAATTCCAATAGGTTCCTCAATAACATATAATTACAATAATGAATTTTAGAAAAAGGTGGCAATACTCAACAAAAACATCCCTACGTCCAATTGAACGGTTTGGGGGATAGGTTCCGAAATGCATAACTATGTCCACTTAAAGAGCATAATAAAAAAAAATGCAATGAGTAGAAACGGAATAAAGAGTGAAAACTTTTTAAAAAATTCAGAATATCGTCTTTAATCGTATTTTAATAGTTAATTTTTAAACTGCTAGTGATAAATATACACTTTGCAGTGGAAAAGGTTCTAAATGATTAAATCAAATCATATTTTTAAATGTTAAAGACAATAAATGCACTTGTAAAAATAAATTTTCATAGATGTTCTATTTTCATGGACGTCTTGGCACAGGGTAGCGCATGATCATTTAGCTTAAGATAAAATTGTACAGTCAAACGTATTGTGAATTGAAGAATCAACGCATGTCAATTACATAAACTTACTCAATTTATTTAAAAAAAATCGAATCACATATGTCTGAAAGTTGTCAAATGCTCACTTTTTGAGTTGTGAAAAGGATCAACTTACTCAAACTTTTTAAAATCATTTTATCAAAAGAAGTAGGTAACTTTATTTAATGAACGCCAAAATCGAGTATAAATTTGCTGACAATATTTTTTTTAAAAATTTTGCCATGAAAAATTGGAGGAATTTAATGTTCTATTTCTGGCAGCGTTACCATTTCTGCAGGTGTCACATCTTTTTAAAGATAATGCCAGCAGCGTCTTTTGTATCAAAAAATCAAAGCGTCAGCAATGAAAAAGTTAAACTTTTTGCAAATGACAGCTTCTGGGCAAACGTCTATTTTTGAATAATAGAATATTCAAACCATTCTCATATTATCGCCGAAATCCTGAAATCTTAGCAGAAAGTTCCTTATTGCAACTCAAAATACTTTCTTCAGACATTAGAGGAAATTCACTGAGGGCATTATAAAGTCTCTTTTGAGCTTCTAAACCAGTATGAGTTATATTCAGAAAACTTTCTCGCATTTTTCTCGTTGGTGCTCGTTTTCCCATTCGATTGAAAACATAATTTGATTGAGGACTATAATTAAGATCACAAAATAACATACCAAATCTGATAAATTTAAATCACTGTTGTTTTTTTCATTGATTTTACGCTCTTCTGAAAGCCCAGACCAACAGACGGTCAAATGATTGCTGGATTTGGCTCAAAATTTGATATTTTTCTACAATATAGATGTTAAATCTGTGTATCGAATTTTATTTGTGGAATTCTCTTTGTTTTGTAGTTATACGATTCACTTATATTCGAACAGCTGGGCGGACAGATTTCCTCTGAATAGAATTTGCTTACAGTTTGGCGGAAAATTAAACATTTGGCGTAAAGACTGTATATAAGACAATATTTCATCCATTATTTCCAAGTAATCTTTGAGATAATCCGAGTTGTCTTTGTCACAGACAGACATTTTCCAAAAAGGGGTTTGGGTGGTCTAAAACTTGGAGATTTTATCAAAATATAGAGTTCGAATTTTTTGACAATTCTACCGCATTTTCTGTATTTTGTATACTAGAAAATAATGAATAACATGAAGATTGTATGTTTTCCATTTCGGTAATGTCTTTAGCAAATCAAAATTCCTACATTTCTGCATTTTGAGGCTTTTGATAACCATTCACATTCTTATGGTTAGTTTGAGTTGAATTTTTATTTAGAAAAATATTCCGTCAGATTTGTCAGCACTTTATTCTATTCTATCACTCCATCACCATCATCATCATAGTAATGTTATTGTGAATCAAATATTAACTTGAATCCCATTGGATCCATTATTAGCGTCAAATAGAGCTGAAAAGAAATGTAAAAACGAATAAATACGATGTAAAAATATGTTTAACCATTTAAAATTAAAAATCTCTGTTATAGAGGAATAAGTAATATAAAAAAATTAAGTCAAGATCTACATAGATAAAAAAATTAGTTACTTTTTATTAAATAGTTACAATCAATATAAATGATTTATCAAAAAATAATTGATTTTCACAAAATTCGAATTCGCATTCCTCACCTTCACGCGAAAAATTCTAAAATCCTTTTACCTATACAACTACTGCCTGCTTATTTCAATTTTAAACACAAATTGCTAAAGCTCTATTTAAAGTATTAAAAATGAATTAAATTTACTTAATGAATTAATATTTGAAAAAAAACGCATTAACATTGAGTGTCATCCTCTACAAGTTAAAAAAAAATGTATTTGAACTTGATTGGAAGACTGGAAATTGTTTTATTAATGATTGAATATCTTAATAAGATATATATAGGTAGAGAGCGAACTAATAGTACTAATTGAAAAACACTTGATTAAAGGTACACAATTTCGTATACATACAATTTAGACTATGGGGAATCGATATAGATAAAACTGGTCAGTGTGATCTCACCGAAACTTTATCGCTTACTCTCAAATGACTGTAAAGAAATTGTAAAACTTCTCTCCCTTTCTAAGAAATTAATATTTGACCATTATTACATCTGGCCAGCTGTGGAACAATTCTTTTCCTTGTGACTCTTTTCCTTTGTGATTGCCCCCACACGGGGGATTCTCCTCCTTAATAGGACCATCTGGATTTGAATCGAGTCCAGAAGATGAGCCACACATGCGTTTTATGTCCCTCTAAAGAAAGAAATCGTGTCAAAACCTCCACATTTAAATAGTTCCTTATTGTAGAAGATAAGCTACGCGTATGGATGATTAGCAAATATTCCCCACGGTCAATTGCTGACCACTGTGGATATTTCTGAAGAATTTTTGGGTGATCGGCATCTCCAGCTCACCAATGCGAAAACGAGAGGCGGAGTTTAACCGAGGATAAAATGGAAGGTTTTGAAAGCTGATGAGCATAGGAGCTAGAGAGTTGAAGAGATACCTCGTGATATCGAGGTCTACAAAGGATTTTTCTTTGGAGAGAAGCTTCAAGCTTTTGATTAAAGATCTCTCCGAAATATACCGATAGATCCCTTGAGCTACCACAGCAGTAGCCGGTTACGCTAACAGCCTGTTAGTTTTCCCTTTGTTAGTCGTGGAACTGTTAACCCAGATGTAAATATTTTCCATAATATTAACCTAGATGAGAACGAGTTGTCTTTTTTATTGTATATAAGATGTAAATAAAACATTTGTGTTTAAACGCTACCCGTTTATTTAATCGAACAGGATCAAGTCATTACATGACGGTCTTAATCCCATTCCTAGCCATAAAATTAGAGACCTTTATATATCCATGGATATCTTACAGGATTGATTGATTACCTGATCGCTTATTGGTCCCAGTAACCAAATATAGACCATTTAATTAAATCTAGCATTTTTATTACAATACAATTTCTCACGTAATATGTATTTTAGACACCTTTTGGCCGGTAAACATTTTGATACGAAATTTCAAATCTAGTAACAAGAGAGCATACCGAATTTCAATGATTTAAATAATTGAGTTTAAATGCACCTGAAAGTACATACCGATAGACGGTAAACCATCAGATGGATTTTATTCAAAATTTGACAATTACAGGTCTTTTCCATTATCGGGGCCAAGCAAAGAATCACTCAAGAAACTTGGCGGGATTCTACATTATTTGGCGATTTTTCGCTTTAAAATCTCTGTAAGAAATTTGCCGAAATTCTACATTATTTGACGATTTTTTTGCTTGCGCCCGGCTAAAGGAAAATTACACAATTTTATATATATTAGATGCTTTGCCCTCTGTATTTTGTAAATATCGAGGTCCCTTTTACTAAAACAGCCAGATAGACAAACTGAGGAGGGAGAGTTGTCCGGATAAGTGCCCTGGATTTCTCTTACTGCCTCCAGAAAAGTATTCAGAAACTTTCCTTATTGGGATGAAAAACGAAGACCTATAATTCATGGTGCAGAGCTTCTATCTGTACTTCTCTCATTGAGGTGAGTTAATAAATGGGTTTAGCTTTAATTTCTGTGTCCATTGAGTTCCAAGCTAAAGTACCTATGTGATAATATAAAAATAACTTTTGTGCAGTTTTATGTCATTTTAAACAATACGACTAAGCTTTCAAATTAATTTATGAATTAATCGGTCTTATTTGGAACAACAATTATAATCATTCTTGCTTATCCTCAACTACCCCATAATTTCTGGAAAAGAGGTACTTTTTGGCGTTTTTGATCCCAGTAGCGAGCATGCTTAGTGAGAATATAATTAAGAAATTTTTTTTAAACTGCAGCTCGTTTCTTCAGAAATTATTTTACCACCCTTTTTTCAACCATCCAGAAGTATTATTTTTATTTTTTATCGATAAAAAATACTTTTTATTTCATGAAATATAAAAATTTTAACATCTTTTCAGTTAGCAATAACTTAGCCTATAGTTAATTGTCATAAAATAGAAATCATTTGGTAGGTTGGGGGCGATATGGCATTCTTAGATTTAGTGTCAGTATCTGTCATATTATAAATTGCATAATTGAATGCATAAAAAATGCATATTTGTATTATATTTAAAGTATATTCCTACTTGTTTCATGATGAAAATTATCAAGGTTATTTAAAAATATGATAACTTTTTAAACGAAATTCAAAAAATTTAAAACTGAATTTTACTCGTACCAATATATTTTGCAAATAAAAAAATTACAGTAATTTACTTTCCATGTAATGGATGTAAATAATGACATAGAAAAGTTTTAGTTTCGCTTATATTTAATATTATTCCAACTTAATTTTTTTTAAAAAAAAATGTTAGAATAATAGCATTAAGAAGAAATGAGACGTTCTTATTTTTCTTCCTCAAGACCCCCAAAATGAAAGGTCATGTTTTCCAGTTCGCTTAGTTTACAGCGGCACATACTATAGTTAACGTTCTAAACACCCTTCCTGACCTTACTTCATTAAAAAACCTCAGGATGAAAAAGAATTTCAAAAAAAAATTTAACTGTACGATTTAAAAACAAATTATCACTTTCTTATTATAAAAATTGCAACAAAATAATTTTTAATAAAGATATGCTTTTAACAAGTAATATAATAGAATTATTGAAAATGAATATTATTTTTATATGAATTAATTATGAAAATGAATATTATTGAAGAAAACAATTAAAATAAAATATTATTAACAATTAAAAAAAATAAGTAGATCTGGACAAAATAATTTTGCTAACTGGTATATTTGAAGAAAAAAAAAGATTTTTAAAATTATGTAAAAATTATTTTTCTAGGAAACTATTACTAGAAATTATCTCGAAAAAAATTCTGAAATCTCGTTAAATTTTTAATGAACTAAAATTTCAAAAATATCACTCCAAGCATCACATTCCCATGCTCAAAAATTTATGCCAAATTTGGCAGTCAAAAAAATGTCATTTTTTTTTTCTCCTTCCTTAAAATGCGTAGCTAAATTAAATATTTGCGTCATTTTATTTTTAAATATATAACTATAAAATAATGTAAAAAATGAAATTAATAATGAATAATATTAAATGAAAGAAAATAAAATAATGAAACTTAAAATATCGTTAATATATTATCCTTCAAAAATAATTTACAGTTTCAAAGAAATAATTTATTTATTTCGAATTATTACCAACAGACTCAAAATACGTTTTCGTAAAGTAGGATTTTGGTATCAAATTAAAATGTCACCAGATGGCGCCAAGTTATGAGAGTTCGCAGAAATTCGCTAATTCTATGACAGTCTGTAAAACATGTTTTACCGCACGCTTACTATCTAAGCAGTGAAACTGAATCATTGAAACCAAAAATGAAATTCCTCCTCTTTCCCTTAAACCAAATATCTGATATAAATAAATTGTAAAATTAAGTTATCAACTTCAAAAAAAAGCTATTTGTAAACATATTTATCGCTTAAAAAAGGTTTTTTTAATACATTTTTGCATTCTTGTAATAACGATCACAACAGCTTTACCATTTGTTTATTTAGTTTGAATTAATGACATTTAAAAGTTATCTTTTCAGTGCGTTCGTGCATGCGTGCGTGTGTGTGTACTTTTAATCTTAGAAAAACGGAGTTTTGAGACTTCATTTCAAATCTATGTATGAAAGCACTAAATAAAATTTAAAAATTAAATTTAAATGTAAAACAATAAAATTCAAATTTGCTATCACAAATTTCATATTATCATGCGAGAACATTATTATTTTAAGACATTGTTCGTCCCAATTTATTTATATCATGAACCAAATTGAAGAGGTTCGAAGCAACCATTTGACTATCAGAAAGCACGATCTATCGAGAATCGAATAAAAATGGCGAAGATTCAAGATACGTTGTAACTTTATGTTGGTGACAAGCCGCCAAAAGTTACAGCCCTTTTCACAAGTTTTTGGTAACCCTGAAAGCGGAAAATTGATGTCCCAAAAGCGATAAATCGCCAATTTTCTCTCGTTCATTTTATGCAAACCCATACAGCATCATATTCTCACATGATAAAAACATGTTATCAAAAAAAAGTAAAAATTGAAACCTGCTATTCGTATTTCAATACATCATGTCAGAACATCATTTCTTGAACGGCCAAACATTGAAAATGTTTTACTTAATTAGGCAATCTAATATACTTTTAAAAAGATTTTTTATTAATGTTTGGAGAAAACATCTCAACAAAAAACGGCAGATTTTGCAAACGTATGAATTAATCAAACAATTTAAACTATTTCTTTAAAAAGATTTTCATTCAAGTTTTTAGAAAGCTTTTATAAAGGTAAGGAAATTCAAAAAAGTCTTCTCAACAAAAAGTGGCAAATTGGAGATTAAGGTCTTTATTTCGAAATTGAGCCATTTACAAATATTTTTGAGACCTATTTTTTTAAAAAGTTGAAATTTAAAATTTCCTTTCCTTGCCGACGCAATTTTTTTTTTGACGTCAAAAACCTCATTTCATTGAACACTCATTGAAACACCACGTGCTCATGCAAGTAAAATTATATTTTTATCATGTCAGAACATGAGGTTTTTGGCTTCAATAAAAATTCGTAGGCGAAAAATAAAAAAATGTTATTATCTGCACGAACATCTCAAAAAATCAGCTTTTAATAACGCGTTGCCATCGCATTTACAAAAGCTCTGATTTAAAAAAAAAAGTTAATGATTGCAGCAAATAAAACCTAAAAAAGTGTCATTTTGAGCACGCGATTATATGAAATGAAATAAATAGGAAATGCGATATTTTTTAAACAATAAATTCAAGAACAAAGTTTTTGGGATCGTTTGCAATACCCAAGTGACTCATTCAGTGACACAATTAAAATGAATAAAAATATAATTTAACTTGCACGAGAATTCAGTTCAGTTCAAGAAATGATGTTCTCACAATACATTGAAATATGCATGGTAGGTTTCATTTTAATCTTTTTATTTATTTTAATTGTTTCATTGAATTAGTAACTTTAGTATTGCAAACGTTTAGTATTGAAAAATGAATAAAGATAATATTTTGATCGAACTTAAAATGAGAAAATCACTTTTCCTTTTAAAAAATATTTTTCAAAGAGGATTCAAGTTCATGCTTGCATTCTTCAATTAAGAAAATGATTTGCATTTATACAGGTAGGAGAAGACAAAGCTGCAATATTTGTGAAATTAATCGAGTACTCCCAAATCATTCAATATAAATAAACAAATTTAAATATATAAAGTTCAGAATTTTTTAAAAAATTGATAGAAATCTAGAAATATTGTGTAAAGACTAATAACAAAATTTTACCGTTTAACTCAAAATGTTTTTTAAGCTGGAGTTTTCAAACAAATGAGTATAATTTCAACCAGCTGAAAGCAGTTTCCTTGAAACTTTCTCGCGTGTTCTTTAATAAAATTGTTATTCAAGAGAATGGCTTGCACGGCATTGGCGAACGGTAATTACGGAAAATTAAACTCTTTCGTAAGTTCGCAATTTTACAACCTATGATGAGATATTTGGAGTATCTTCTGAATATTAATGCCTATAATATGTTTAATTTTATCCCAATAACGTTTGCATGCTTGTGAATTCCCAAGGGGGCAGGGCACCTCGAAATAAGGATAAGATGCTTCCGGCATGGTGGTTGGATCTCGCCACCCATGAGGGTACACAAACAGGTGGGAATTAAATACCTCCCATCGATGACGTCACGTCCTTCCTGTGGGAAGGATTGAACCGTGACTTGTGATTACCCTTAGGACTCAACCACAGTTCCCACCAGTGTTGCTGTTGCTTCGGCCTGATCATTCAGCTTTATGGTTTATTCCATGTGCCTTCGGGCGGATCAGACTGAAAATACAGACCAATAAACGGTCCACCTCTAATTGGATTTTGCTCAAACATAGATAAATGTCTATAATATAGGCGTTAAATCTGTGTATCGAATTTTATCTATTTATCTTTTTACATTTTATAGTTATCTTTTTAAATTATATTGGGGCAGGCAGACTTCCTGCAAATTTGGTGTAAAGTCAGAGCATCAAATTTCATCCATCTAACGCGAAGCGCTTTGCGTTGTCTTTGTCACTGACAGACAGGAATTCTCTAAAAATATGTTTTTTTGAACTCAGGGAAATTAAATGTGAAGATTTGCCAAAACCTCTTTCCTTGAAGATTGCAATACTTGATCCATACTTCGTATACGAGAAAGTAAGCTTTATTTGGCCGATTGTTGACCTCAACAAAATGCAGGATCAGCGATGAATTTGTCTTTTCCCGTCAAATATTATTAATTTGTCTTAAAAAGGAGCATTGGTGTTCTGGCCGTAAAGTCTCGGTTTCAGGACTGGAAGGTTCCCGGTTTAAGACCCGATTCCATAGAAGAAACACTGTTTAATCTGATCTAGAGGACAATAAATCAGGAAGGGTCAAATGTCATCCTACTAGAGAGGTTCAGATGCTTTGAGAGAAAATGCCAGTTCAGGAATCATCCACATCATCTGATTGCATCTCAAACTAACAAGGTTCGTCCCAAAATAGCCTTAGTTTTGCTTTAAAGCAGGACATTTAAACAACTGAACTAAATTAAATTTGTCTCTAAAAAGGGAGCAGCTTTAGAACTCAGCACAAAAATCTAAAAGGTTTTGTAAAGTTTAATGTTTGTCTCTGTAATCATTTTACTATCAAAAGATAATAAAACATTCTGAGCTCCATATTTTTTTTCTGTTAACTTTAATAATTTGTTTTTTAAGATGAAATTTTCTTTAAATTTTTTGATACTAAGAAGTTCTAGAACTTTTTAATTCAAGATAAAAAGGCTTTGAAAATGAGTGAAGATATTGTAACAAATTGTTTTAAACTTATGTGCAAGTTCGTTATATTTTATATTTTTACTCCTTCTTCCCCTTTAAATTCAACAAACCCACTGGCCATGTGCTAATTACAGCGTTAGGATTACTAATTTCTTGAAAATTTAGAAAGTACAAGTCAGATTTGTGATATGTAAAATATTTTACTCCATTCATTCTATGTAAAAAATTTCACTTCTTGAGAAAACTTAGCATTTAGAGATTTCAAGTGATAGAAATAAGCTTTAAAAAATCATTTATAGAGATTTTGATTTGCAAGATTAAGCCAATTTTCAAGAAAATGATTAAATTTTGTATGCTTTTTTTTAAATAAGATTTTTTGTGTTAAAGAAATCTTAATCCATATTCTTCATCTTTTCTAATAAAAAAAATGTGGGAGAATAGAAAAAAACTTATTTGTACTTAAGTCAGACTTGAATCAGAGGCAAAATTACATAAAAGAAGTCTTTTTTTTTTTTTTTTTTACATAATGAACAATTAACAATAATATTCTCTTTGAACAAATCTTGCCAATTGAAAAAAGAAAATAACACGACCATAGTATTCTCTGGAATGAAATGCATTTAATAGCATTCTTATTAAATAAAACATTAGAAAGGCTTAAAATATTAAAAGCTAACTTACATTAAAACATGGAAATATCTAAAAGATTTCAATTTATTCTTTCGATTCAGAAATTAGAACATTTATCTCACACATTTAGTTTAAGATATGTTATTCAATAAAAAAAGATAAGAGAAAATGTGCATTCTAATGCTAAGTTAGAATGCACATTTTCATCGGCATATTAATGAAAAACTAAAAATATACATATTAGTTTTGATTTTTTTTAAATTTGAAAGTAGCTAATACACAGTTATTCATACAATTCCTTACTGTTACATGTGTAAAATATTAATATAACAAAGATTAAATTTCATCCCAAAAAATATGGTTGGAAGAATTTTAAAATCCAATTTTGCTAAATGAAGGAAAGGTTGATCAAAATCAATAAAAATTTAGGACATTAATAATTCATTAGCGTCAAAAGGAATGTGCAAATATATGGAAGCTGCAAAAAATAGGAAGTTCAAAAATGCAACACAGAATAAGGCACAAAAGAAAAAAAATGTAAAAATATGCATTAAATAACCAATGAACAAGAAAAAACAAAGATCAACTTAATTTTCTTTAATATTCATTTTAAAATATTAACAAAAGTAAGAAATCAAAAGTATATGATTTTCTAAACATACTTTTAGAAGTATATAGTTTGGGGCAAATGTAAATGTATGTATACAGTGCAACAAATATGAGGAAAAAGCATCTTATAGTAATTATATCTCAGAAGAATACTTTCGCAAAACATTTGTTTAATGGTCAATGGACCTTTGGTGTATAACTCAAACACATTAGTGTTTTTTTACAGGTCTTCCATTGACATGATTCTATCTCCATATCATAGTTTACTTTAGAGCATCATCTATATTAGAATAAAAAGCTACTTCATTTTTGAATATAAGATTCAGATGTGGGAAAAAATTTTATATATCTGAAGCCTCATTTTCTCTTATGAATATTTCTCTGTAATTTGGCAGATTTAAAAACAAGGGATGAGCAGCAGGAAGGAAGAGTTTTTACTATCTTTTTGCAGTAGAAATATCTTAACAGCAATAGCTGCAGAAAATTTATTTTTATACAAAAAAAGATGAGGGAGGGAGAAAAAACTGAAAAACTGTGGATACTCAGAAGAATTATATCCCTATACAAAATAAATATAGATTTTATCCTGAATATAATAGTTGAGTATATAACAAATGATGAGTATATATGTTTAGCAAATATCCTAGAGGGAAAGTTGGCAGACTGCAGATTATTATGTATATTGTTATATTTCTAACGAATACAAACCCAAAGCTTTTCTATATAAAATAACTCTTTCTTTTTTCTTTTTTTAGGTATCCTTTTAAAAGCTGACAACAGTCAATATATTTTTATGCAAATAAGAGTTTAAAAAATCATAAGGTAAAATTTATATAAAGCATTAAAACAATCAGAAAAAAAATGCTGATAAATATTAAGGAAATCATGAGAAACTCTCTTATATGAAGAGCTCCAACAATTTTTAAATTTATATAAAATGGATTCTTAGTGTTGATTCCAGAAAATGTTATGATTATCACTTGGCAAGAGTGTTATATTACATACTAATGTAATTTTTAATTGTATTGAGATTCATAATTCATTTTAAAACGAATAATAATACTCACAATGGTACAGAATTTAATTTATGATCACCAACTCTCATTACATAATTGATCACATTGTTTATAATTTTATATTATCACATTTAGTGCTACATATGAAAAATTTTAGATGAAAAAGTTAGTGGAAGGGTTACATGACAAATCTGTAATTTTGTAAATTGATATGAACTGATTAACAAAGTGATACTAAAGTCAGTTATAATGTAATCTTAATATAACTCAAACATATGATTAAAAACAAAAGCAGCTGTAAAGTAGAAATGAAATAAATAATTAAATGTGCATGAAGAAATTATGTTCCACATGAACATATTATACTCAAATTTATGATAATAAAAACCATTTTCTCTTATACAGTGTACAAAAATAAATGAAAAATCTTTTCTTTTTCTTTTTTTTTTTTTTTCATTGCAAATTATTGACACAAACAGAACTTCTAAGAAGCAAAGAGGCTGTTTCAAATGCCAGTGAAAGAGCGTTTGCTTTGCAGCTTAATTCATCCAACACAAATAAATCAGAAGAATTACAGTTCTCTGCAGTTTTTGCCTCCCAATTTAAAGAAGATTTGCCAATATCTGAGAGAAAGGACCAGGAATCAATGTCAGATGCAATGTTGAAGCCACAAGCACACTGATCATCTCCACTAGGAAATTGACCATCTCTCATTTTCCAAAGATGACCATGCTCAAGCTCAGTCACAAAATCCAGACGCGATCCTTGATGAGTGGCCACACAAACATCAGTCACACTTTTTAAGAATAGTGAATAGGTCTCCTGCAATTGGCCCTGTGTGCAACCTGTTTCATTCTGGATAGTGGTCCAATGGTTCTTCACCTGAAATTAGATACCAAGTTCTTATTGAAAAATATATTACAAAAATATTTTAATCTTTTTCTTACAAACAGAATATGTTGCATAATAATGTTTTTAAATATATAAATGAGATAATTGCTCATTTTAATCCCTTCCAAATTCACTTTATACCAAATTTGTGGGCTAAGAAATGTCAACATTTTTTAATGTTTAGTTAGTTTTTAATGTTTAGTTTTTTTACTGTTAGTAAAAGTAAATATTTAAAAAAAAAAAAAACAAGACAGACTATATAAGTTATTCGATAAATATTTCTAAAAAAATTTTCAAATTTTTTTTAATCCTTAAAATTAGGTTTTTTTATAGTGTAATTTTAAATTGGTGTGATAATGCAACTTTTATCAACAAAAATATATTTATTATATAGGAAAGATGCAGAAACACGGTGAAATGAATACATGATTTTGTCTCAAAATTGTAGAAATATAAGCTGGTGTATTATAATTCTAAAAAATTATCTTCTCCACCCCATCCCCCCCACATACATAGCTACTAAAGGTTGTTTTTCATTCTTTTCTTTATTTTACTTAAATGATGCCAGAGGAGAAATATAATGATATATAATTCTGTTACTTTCTGAAAAAAGTAAAAAGAATTTATTTGAGCATCTCAGAAAACTATGCTTATAACAAAAGACATAAATCATTGTGTACCTTGTGAAAGATGAAGAAAAAGTTTTTGTTTTGGAGCAGAGATTAAATCCTTGATTTCAACTCATTCATTTAATTATTTCTTTATCTTCGGGCATAAGACTTAGGCTATTAGTGATAAGTTCTTATTGTATCCATTGTTATAAAATGATACAAAAATGCCTCTTGATTCCATTAAAACATTAAATTTTCTTTGCAATATCTCTTTGCTTCAGGACAAGCAGTTGCAGAAAAAATCTTATATTTTTTCTCATTTGTAAATGTTTATACAAATTATTATATGCCCTTACTCTTCTATCATTAATTGCTATATCAACAATTTTTGCAATCATTTCTTGAGTAATTAGCTCAGTAAAGCTTCTTGGGCATTTAGAATAATAATGATACATATAATTTCAACAGATCTTATTTTCCACAATAACCAAACAAGTTATGCACTATTTTAATCAAAAGTCGTCATAATGTTCATCAAACGAAGCTTTAATTTCATAAGTCTTCCTCTATCCCATTCCTTTTTTTCACTCAAATAATTTTTTCTAACTACATTAAATTCTTCCTTATTCATCTTTCAGAAATCATAATGCTTATTAGACATGAATAATTGCCACATATATTGCTATAAATGTATCTGAATTATACTCTTTAAAGGTAATTGTGTAATAAAACTAATCTAGATACAATGAAGTAGAATCAAATCTTAAACTTATTTTTTTAAAAAACTTATATTTTCATCATCATGGGTTTTGCTGTTATATATGAATCACAAACTTATCAATTTTTTTTTAATAACAAGAAAATTCATTGAAATTTTTTTAAAAAATCAAGCAAAAGAATTTTATGCAAAAAGCACCTACTAAAGTTACTGTAAGTATATATACATACTTTTGTGGACCATAAGTGTGCAGTATAGATCTCTGTACATCCTCCTCCAAGACAAACTCTATTACTCTGTAATATACGAAACAAGGCACTGATGGCTTGACGGCAAACAACCTGGAAGTTGACATTAAAAAGTGTAATACATTAAAATAATATCTTAAATATCATGATTTGATTTTTATTCTGTGACATAAAACATTCTTCTATTTCAAAGGAAACTCAAAATTAAATAGTACTCAACAAAGTGCAAATTCAAGCAGTCTTTTAACATTTTTGAATTTGGAAAAGTGTTTTTTATTTATATAGAAATTTTTTTTAAAAAAAAAAAAGAAGAAGAAGAAGAAGGAGAAATTTATATTACGACTAAATTTAATCTATTCAAGAATACTGGTATATTTCTGCTAATTTTCTTTTAAATTAATATTACTCTAAGAGGAAATAAACTACAATCTGTTGTATAAAAATTTAGAATAAATTTGATTGTTTTTTTCTTACGCAATGCACTGATATAGTATTTCTGTAATTCAATAGAAAATTGCATTATTTTATGCAAAGTTTCTTTATTCGGATAAAGTTTATTCTTGAATAACTTAGCCATTTGATTACCAATGAGACACACATCCCACTAACCTTTTAAAATATTGTTTTGGTGGGGAAGAGAGAGTATATTTAGCCATGTCCTAGCCCTAGAAGTTTAAAAAGATTTGAAAAAAAATTGTATAGATTTGTTTAGTATATAAGATATTATCTTTATTTTCTATGTGATAGCAGAGATAAAAGATATTTAAAAATTGATAGCCGAAGGGTTGACAAATAATGTTATCCCTTCATTACAATATTCATATAAAGAACTTCTAAAATGAATTAATTCAAAGAAGCTTTTAAAAGAAAATATGTTTAAAATAATTCCACTGGTTTATAACTGTTTCACATATCAAGACAGAATTTATTAAAAATCAAAAATTTTACATCAAAAGTAATTTTTTATATCAAAGTCTATTTACTTTTATAATAATGCATAGAATACCTTTCAAACTATAAATTTCAATTCTATTAAAAATGTATAAGAGAATATAATATAAATAAAGACTACTTTTTATTTATTTCAGCGAAGTTTAAGATAAATCTTTGGTATACATTTAATATTAATAAATTTACATGATTTAAATTCTAACTAAGAATTTTGTTAACTGACTGTTCTATTGTTTGAATTCCAAAAATATTTTTAACAGTTGTATATTTAAATAAAATTGATTTTTAAAAATGTGCACCAAAATTATATATTCAAGGCTCATAAAATCAGTAATGTCTTCATATTTACTGAATTCTGTATTAGCTATGAATTAAAATTAATGTAACCAATTAATCAAAATATTTATTGTAACCTCATAAAATATTCATATGTATTTTATGTAATTTAGTAATTGTAAACCTTATTATTTTATTTAAAAAGTTATCAAGTTTCAAGAGAATTAAAATTTTTAAGACGTAAGAAAAAGTAAGCGACTTTAAGTTGTTAAAAGTTTCTGACCTTAAAAGTAGTATTTCCCTTTTCTTGTAAGATTATAAAATGTTCTCTTTTGATAAGTTATATCCATATATTTTTTTTTAAATTTACAAAAGTATAGAACTGGGGTAGGTGTCAATGATCAAAAGAATATGAAAAATAGAATAGTCACTAACTTGCAACTCTTTAGAAGCTTCTGCATTATAATGGCCCAGAACTAAAGATACAACAGGAATTTCTTCATTATTCAAGAGCAGGAAAGTCTTTCCTTCAAGTTGCTCAATTCTAAAACTAGATATGGTGCCATAAGAAATTTCTGAAACTAAAGATGTATTGGCAGAGCCTCCTGTAAATATCATTCAGATCAAAATTACTACAAAAAATAAGCTAACATTAAGAATCAATTAAAAAAATATTTAAAAAAATTTATTTAGATATGAAATTATCAAAATCTTGTTTTAATAACATTGGAAGTAAATAATATTATGTTAAAATGTGTGAATAAATCTTGAAGCTTCTGCTTTGGGTTTAAATAACAAAAGGTATAATTTATTTATTATTTTTGCTACAAACATATTTTATATTAGAATTACAGAGGCACTCAGTAATTTGTGTTTTTAATTGAGCATAATTGGAGATGTGAGATTGTCGCTGTTATCGCCTATCCCCTAAATTTCTTATTTATGTAATTAAATATATTTAGGTTGTATCTGAATCAAAAATTATAAAAATTCAATTCTATATCTAAAACTCAGTTATCATTGAGTACTTTTTTTAAAGTTCTTAACTCACTTGAAGAATTCATTGTTTTCAAAGAAGAAAAATTATTCATTTTAGCAAATTTAGAAATAGTTTTTTACGAAGTGTACAGCGTATTTTTCAGCTTTTAGATAAAATAATTGAATTTAAAATAGAATGAATTATTAAATATTTATTTACTGAAGTTATTCAATGCTAATTTATCATAATTATATTATTCTCAATTTATTTATCAAGTATTATTTATTAGAACCATTACATATTATAAATAAATCTTAATTGGCCCTCTTAGTATTAAAATTGTCAATTTCTTTAATTATAAATCTTTTTAGATTTAATTTTTCAAATAGCTATAGAAATTGAATTTATAAGAGAGCCCAATCAATCTTGAACAAGCAAGTTCCAAAGTAGTATATATTTTATTTAATAATTTTTTTATAAAATTTCATCAGCTTTGAAATTTTTTTTAAAAAAGTAGTTTGTTTTCATACTTGATAATCATGAGATTACTTCAACACAGGGGAAAAAATAAATGTTTCTAAAACTGTTGAGAAAATTGTTGCATCTTTTCAATCTACCAAATAGTCAATATTTCAATAAAATAGAAACTCTGAGGAATGAGTTCTAATGTGGACAAATTATAATTTTTTATATGTAATTTATAATTTTGTGGTGAATGTCTATCATAAATCATATATACCTATGATAAATCATAAATGTCTGAAGTTTTATTTATAATAACAAATTAGCATTAAAATTAGTTTTAAACACTTATTTAATTTTAAAAATTTCATGCTGGCAAAAATTGAATTTTAAAATTTATTTTTCACTCGCTTCTAGGAGCATTTGTTTTTAAATTTTAGTTTCATTTATTTTCATGATAATAATATATTATTTTAAAATTAGAATATAAAAATTAAATTATTTATACAACTTTAGCTCCATGCATTTGTAAATTTCTAAAGTAGCCCTTTTTCAACTTGAAAAAAAAATGCATTCTAAGAATTTACAAAGTTTATAATAATTAATTATAAATTAAAGAGCAAAATATACTTTAAAAAATTTTTTTTATTAGTTTATTATATTCAAATACATTGGCATGATCCTGTATTAGATTGACATAAATTGGAATTTTAGAATAATGATTTGAAAATGACAGCTGGCTGGAAAGTGTAACCATAACTTTAAAATTTAATTAAAATGTTTAGCAGCTAGTGGAAAATTAGATTCAAACACATAATTCACATATCTTAATCTTATAAAGTATGATTCAGCAGTTTGCAGATATTTTTCAGCACAAAATTTTCCAGACATCAATAAAAATTTTAAAATGTTCTAACATTTTTTAGCAGAATTAGAATATATTAAGCAGCATTTTTTTAAAAAAAAGTGTAATTCATTTAGTTAAAAACCAATGTCACTTCTATAAAATGATCAACATTAAAAGTAAAAAAAAATGTATTAATGCTAAATCCAAAACAAGATTTATAGTTAGTTGGCAAAAATTGTTATATATCCGATTAAAAAAAACTACATATCATATTCAGTGTTAAAAAACTATTATCATTAGTGCTTCATTCATTAGTTTAATTAGTACATTTAACAATTTTTTGCAAAATCAAAATAAAATGAATTCATGGTGGCATTTTCAAGTAATTAAAATTTTAGATAAATGATAAAAAGTTCACATTAGAAATAAAGCTATTAAAACCATATTAATTTGTATTGGTGTAAGACCTTGTACTTATACTTTATTGGCAAGATTATATATTTTTCTTTAAAAATTATTTGTAAAATATTAACAGTTTGAAAAACTAAACTTTCCAAACAAAATTAGATTTTAAAAAACTCACATAGAATGTAAAAAAAAAACTTTAAAAATAAAGTTGACTTATTTAAAACCAAGAATCAAATTTTTTCAAATACTTAAAATAAATTAAAAAATCATAAATTACAGGGGGGAAAAAAATCTTAACACACTTTCAAACGGCAACAAAATAGCCAGTACTGAAAAAGAAATATTTTGAAAGGATAAATTTTACCTGAAATGAATTGAATGTATTTAGCAGTCTCAGCTCCTAATCTATCTAAAAACCAGATTCCCGCCTTTTTTAACTGTTTTTTAAGTTTTGGATGTATTACTTTTTGACAAAACAGAAAATTAGGTTTTTCTAAAATAACTTTTTGAATAATTCCTACCAAATATTTCAAAATGAAATCTGCCACAGAAACAGAAGTAGAAATTTCAAGATTTTTTATGGGAAGGTCTGCATCGCCAGCAAGAGAGGTTGTAAATAGGATGGTTCGAAAAGGTTCATTTCCATTTCTTTTGTTTTGGAAACAATTTGCAGTCACTTTTGACAATGGAATAAGAACACCTTTAAACAATTTAGAATGACTGATGTTAAAACTTTCTAAATTTAGTATTCTAATATTGTAATCATCCAAAAGAGTAGCTGGTGGAGGGACAATTGTCAAATAGGCTTCCAAGATTAAATTGGTAAGATGATTTTTATTTTCTGACGTTAGCACACATCCTGGTTTAGAACTTAGTACTGAATGTACAATGGAACACAAATGTTGAAAATTTGAAAAATCAATAGTCTTAACACATAAGTTGACTGCAGAGTTTAAACATTCTATATACAGAGTAGCATAATATTCATATAGAGTCCCAATAATAGGTAATGGTGATTCTGAAGAAAGAGCATGATGAATTGCTTTCAATATTAACAACACGCAAAACAAGCCACCATCATCGTAATTTTTTAATTGAGATATAGCAGCAGAGATGATGATTTTAGAGAAAATGTTTTTTACAGATATGAACTGAAACAGTCTTTGGGATGATGAAGTAAGAATGACAGAGCCTCCCTCTTCATGACGGAGAAGCTTGAGTTTAGCATGAGGTCCAATGCAAGTTCCAATGGTCTTGATAAGAATTTTAAAAGATGCTTTAAAAGAATCTTGATGCAAAGGATCAAAAATGAGGTTGGATGACCTTGATGATGATGCTTCCATTTTTTACCTGAATATCAAAAAAAGAAAGTAAGACAAAATAATCATCATTAAGTTTAAATACAGATATTTTTATGAAAAAATTATATATATATTAGTAAATCCCTTTTTAAACTGAATAAGTTTAAAATATTTCACAGCATGCTATATAGTATGTATGCTGCATCATGGCTTTTAAAAAGATATTAGATATCAGATAAATTTTCAGCTTTTATTAAATTAAAAAAACAGTAAATGATAAATTGTTAAAGAGCTCTATGTCGGATTCCTTAAAAGAAATTTTACAAATCAACATATCTATAATCTGATTTGTATATAGTATATAATATAATAACGGTAGTGCTACACTATTATGATGTGACATATTTTATAATAATAAAGGTTTCAAGACATAGTTTAAATTTTTAGAAGTCCCCAAGACTTTTGTTCAATAACCTAGCATAGAACTCAGATGCACAAATTTTTAGAAACATAATACAAGATTTTTTTTTTTTTAAAGTCTAGTGTGTTCATAACAATATAATTAAAAAAGAATACATTTAAAATCAGAAAAACATCATATAAATCAATGAGTAATATTCCTACATAATTGCAAAAATAACAATGTAGTACAATTCCTATGATAAAAATTAAAGAAAAGTGTTATTTTTAAGATTTCCATGCTTAAAATTTTAAATTTCATTTATTCCCCTTTTTTTTATATACCCTGGAGGACAAAATTAAGAGATAGAAGGCATTGTCACACATTTCTCGAAAAATATCACATAAAACCTGAGCAGTTGGTTGCCATATAATAGCACTATGGCACTGGCATTGCTGAGAGGATTTTACGTTATTTTTATGGGCGTTGCTAAGCCATCAGGAAGTATAAAAGTCTGCAGCCAACTGCTTAACTCATTCCACTCTACAACATAATAGCTTTTTTTTTTTTTTTTTGCATTTTTAGAATGATTTTGATTTTTTTTTATTTGTTAGTGAACATCCTCATTTAGACAAAGGTATGAGGAGGAGAGTTGTGGGTAGACTTGAGGCAGGGCAGTCCTACGCTCAAGTGGCTAGGGAATTAAAAGAAACTCCAAGTCTTGTTTCAAATTTGTGGAGTCTGTTTAAAAACAATGAGACAATGTCCAGAGAAAAAGGATAAGGTCATCCGAGAGCAACAATGCCTAATGAAGACCAGTATTTGTTACTTATAGCCAAGCACCAGAGGACGTCTACAGCAACACAACTGTCCAGGGATCTCGTTGCAGCCACATTAACATTAGTTTCCAAGGAAGACAGTTGCTACAAGGCTTGATGACCAAGGGTTGTATGCCAGGAGGCTCGTCATTTGCATTCCACTCCCTCCTTCCCACAAAAGAAAGCATGTACAATGGTGCAGACAGCACCAACACTGGACGCAGCTCCAATGAGCTAATGTTCTCTTCACAGATGAGTCCAAATTCAGTCTACAACCCGATTCTCGGTGAATATTCATATGGAGGTAGTCTGGGACCGGATACCTTTCCACTAACATCATGGAAAGGGATCATTATGCTGGTGGAGGACTGATGATTTGGGCAGGGATCATGCAAGATACCTGCACACCACTAAATATGTTTGACACTGGTTCCATGAATGCAGAGAGGTACAGGCAGGTGATAATACAACCCTATGTGCATTGTTTCGGGGGTTCTGTTGGCCCTGGAATTGATTTTATGGTTGACAATGCCCGATCACATAGGGCTGTCCTGATTGAAGAGTATCTAGAAAGTAAAGATATTCATCAAATGGATTGGCCAGCCAGATCTCCTGACCTTAACCCCATTGAAAATGCTTAGGATGCTTTTGGAAGGACTATTGCAATATGTCAACCCCTACTAAGAACCAATTTAGGGTTAAAAACTGTTCTGGTGGAAGAGTGGGGGGGGGATCTTCCAGAAGCAATCCTTAACTCTATTATTAACAGCATGCATACTTGTTGTGTATGCCGTTTATCTGTCAGGTGACCATACATCCATACTAGAGGTGACCACATACCATACAAGCCTCACTTTCATTGCCATCTTTCATCATGAAGTTCAGTCCACATTGAACTGTTGACAATAACACATGTCAATGAATAGCACATTAATTTTTGCTTTGCACACATTATTGTCATACTATAAGTTTATTACTAAGTTATAAGATTAATGGCTTGCTTTCTTTGTTTAAAAGTTACAATAAGCAGAAAAATTTCAACAGATATTATCAAAAAAGCTATCTCTAAGGCACTTTATAAAATTATATATTCAAATGGAATCAGAAATAACTGAAACAGTCATTATGAGCATATAAGCAAAAAGATGCTAATGGCTATAATTTCCTTTGTGGGTAGAGCACATCCATATTCTCATTATAGACCAGCAGAAATGTTGTTCAGCAACGGATAATATTTGAACCTTAAGATGAAACAAAGAAAAGAGATCTGATGGATCCAATTTACATTTTACAGTGGCAAGTGATGAGTGACAACTACTGAAACTTCATGAATCTTCCCATCTTAGAAGGTTAATGAAGACAATTAAAAGGACTACCTTGAAAGCTCAGCTTTACTGTACGGTCACCCTTGGCGACTTTTTCAAAATTGGCGATAAATAATTTTTTTTGGCAACCTTGGCGATAAATAATTTTTTTTGGCAACCTGCCGAAAACTGGAATTTCCCCAGAAATTGAGTTTCCCCATTTCGAACTTCGGTGATATATGGTGAAGTTGATTTTGTCTCAGCTCCCATGTTCTTTGAATTTTATTGTGATGGCTGCATGGGGAGAATGATGTTATGTGGTATGATGAGCATGTGAAT
>JAOUZG010017696.1:2599323-2655082 GCA_026289955.1 Argiope argentata | reverse complement strand
AAAGTGCCTGATCAATCGAAACACTTCTGAAACGAAACCAGTTTGTATTGTAACATTATTATTATTTTTGATCGTGCAGATAATAAAATTTTTATTTTTCGCCTACAGAATTTTGTTGACGCCACAGACCAAATTCCCAAAATAAGATCATTTTCTGACATTATAAAAAAAACTCCTAAAAACGCAGGCAGTTTAGAAAAAAAATGGAATCTATATTTTCTGTCAAATAAATGCACCAAATGATAAATAATGATAGAGCTAAATATGGCATCACTAATGATAACGCGTTGTCAGTTGCTTCACTAACGCAAAAAGATTGAACAGATAAAAAGACTCTTAAATCTACGTGGTCAGTATAAACGCCGGAAAAGTTAATTTGCAACCCATTGGCAACATCTAAGTAAAGATATTATGAATTTGATACAGGAGTTCATCAACGAACTGAGAAACATTTTTTTATACGTTTCATGTCGTTTGCAATCAAAAAGTCAACCAAAATTCCCCACATATGGGTTAGGAGCATGTGAAGTCTGATTTCTTCCACTGAAATGGTATTAAAATTATGATATAGGAACGATGGTTGAGGTGAAGTTTCGTATCAACTTTCGTTTTAATGTAGCTTTTCAAAATAGAGATGTTGTTTAGGATAATATTAAAAAAACATTCTGAATTGAAAAGATATTTAGGTATTTGAATAATTTCCTCTATCATATCTTTCGGTTAGAAATTTCATTCTCATTTACCATTGAACTGAGCCAAAATTTTGAAAATATCTATGTCTATAAGTATCTGAACTAGAGATCTTAAAAAGAGAATGGTCTAGATCAGGAATGCACAACCTATCAACTTATGGCTCGCGGACCAAAATTGGCCAGGGTAGCCTTTGAAGTTAGCCCGCAAATGTGTTTTCAAATAAGCAGGGGGATCTGCTACGAAAACGATTCTACATCAGAACAAATAATTTACAGTTGTTCATTAAGTTTATCTGTTTTTTATTACGCGGCTATTCAGTTTGTTCTTTTCATCGCTACCTGCCAGTATGAGTTTTCGTATAGAAGAAGCTCGTGGAAGTGATCGCGACGATCATTCTAAGACACATCCCGGCCTGTTTTTTGCTAGCAGATCGGTTATTTTGTAATCGAAGCCACAGATCGGTCAGATATTCTCTTTTTATATCGCATTTTTAGTTTAGAATCATTTATTTTATAACGGCATATAGAAATATTTTAATAAAATGAGAGAGAAAAGGAAAGGGGATTTTCAAAATCAGAAATTTAAAGATTCTTGGACAGATAGATATTATTTTATCTATTATAATGATATTGTCACATGCTTAAAATGTACTTTCAAGATTGCAGTGGCAAAAGAGTATAACGTAATGCTACATTATGAGAAGGAGCATAAACATTTTGCATCTAAGAAGGGATATAAACGATCGCTAAAAATCGAACAACTCAAAAATTCGTTCAGCAGTCAAGCAAATGTTTTTCAAAATGAGGCATCTGAATTGGTTTCATATGTAGAAGTGAACTTAGGTGTCTCTGAAATTATCGCTCAAGAAGGTCGACCGTTCACAGATGGGGACTTTGTTAAAAAGTGTTTATTGATTGCATCAGAAAAACCTTATCCTGAAGCAAAAAGAAAATTTGAAAATATAAGCTCAATAGAATGACTATTCAAAGAATTCAAGTCGAATGAATACATTGAAAATCAAGTAAAATCTACTGCTTCAAACATTGTATATTTATCTTTAGCCGTTGATGAATCTACAGATTGAACATCCGTAGCCCAATTATTTTTGTTAGTTCGTGGAAAAGTTAAAAAATTTTATGTTACGGAAGATGTTATGTTGAAGAATGTTATGTCTTGGAATGCTTCCCGTGAAGGGTCAAATAGCTGGAAGGGAACTTCTTTTCAGTTTGATACATTTGTGCTATGCAGCTTCCTTAAACATGAACAATTTTGCTAGAATTACGACAGATGGTGCAAAGTCAATGACTGGTACGAAAATTGGAATGCTTACAGTTTGAAAAGAACACCTTGCCCAATGTAGTGTAGAGCTGTGCAGTTTCATTGCATTATTCATCAAGAGAATTTGTGTGGTAAAGAATTAGAGTTTCCAAATCTAATGCAGTGTGTATCTGAAGCAATTAACTTTATTCGTAGTAATGCCCTCAAACATAGGTAATTCAAAGAATTTTTAAAGAAATTTGGTGATCTGCCTTCTGATATTCTTTAATATACAGAAGTTAGATGGCGCAGCCGAAGAGTTGCCCTTAAGTGTTTTATGGTACTATTTGATAAAATTGTGACATTTCTAAGTGACCATGTAGAAATACCAGATGGTTAAAAGAAGTAAGTTTCCAATGTGATTTGGATTTTCTCACAAACATAAGAAGCCATTTCAATGACTTAAATATTAAATTACTATGAAAAAATCTAATTCCTTTTTCAATTAATAAATAAAGTAAAGGTATTTAAACAAAAGTTATGTTTGTTTCAAAATCAACTGAAAAGTAAAAAATTTGCACTCTTATTTTTTTTCCTACTGCTAATGAAAATTTTCCACACTTGAAAATGCAGTATGAGGATCAAATTCAAGTCTTGCGTAATGCTTTGATGATCAGTTTTCAAATTTTAAATAGTGCCAATCAAAATATGATGTATTTTCTTCTCCATTTTCTGCTGATGTAAATCTAGTGGATGAGAGTATGCAATTAGCCTTAACTGATTTACAGAATTCTGATGTTTTAAAAAATCAGTTCAAAGAAAAACCGATATTAGGATTTTATAAAGACTTACCTGTGGAATTTTCGTGCTTAAATCAAAATGAAACTGCATGTGCAACTTTTTTTGGCAGTACTTGCATTTGTGTGCAAACTTTCTCACTAATGAATTTAGACAAATCAAAAATAAGAAATAGAATAACAGATAAGAAACTTTCTTCTATCCTACGTATTGCCTCAATAAATCTCAAGCTCAATATAAAATCAATTAACTTCAAATGTTCATTCCCAGCCATCTCATTGATTTTTACTAATTTTGATTGCTAATTTTTTTCTCAAAATTTAAATTGTGTTCTCTGTAAAATTACCAAACAATTTTCTTCTGTTATTCTATTTCAAGTATGTTACCTTTTTAGTATGAACCTTTTTTTTTCGGGGGTGGTGGTAAAGTATTTTAATTATATCTATAATGTTTGTGTTTTATTAATTTATTTATTGCATAATATTGCATGAGTAAAATAAATTAAGCAATAATTGTAATTCAAAAAATAGTGTTTTCCTCTTTATAACATGTTTTAAGAGTGCCATATACAGAAAAAAAACCTCGATGTCGACGAAAGCGCCTCCTATCGGTGGGGGGTGATAGGGCGGTGACTAAGCTAACGAAAGAAGAAGTTTAAAAGGTTTGATTGACAAGCCGAATAACACCAACCAGAAAAGAATTCCTGGTCCCCAGGAGATACTGCTGTGCGGAAGTGCTACATTCAGAAGGTCATTTGACTCACCCCCAATAAAACTTGCCCTTTCTCATTGTGGAGGCTTCTCGGAAACAGAAACGGTTCCCTCTCTCTCACTCCAAACTAGTTTGGAAAAGTTACTCTTTGAGCTAGATATTTTAGATTTTCTCTGCTTGGACAGAAAATCGTACTGAGGGCAGCGGGAATATTAGAAGGGCTCTTAGAACATAGAATTCATGACTAATTAATTATTGAAGCACTTCGAGTTTGAGGCATTTAATTACTTTTCATAATTCTGTTAATATCGTAGAATCCTGTAATTAAGAAGGAGTAATTAAATAATTTAATAGTTATAGAATTTTATTTGACACGACTTTATTTTTAACAATAATTACGTTTATTAATTTTTCAATCCAGGAGGATGGGCAAGATCTACTTGTGTATGAAAATGTAAGACTTCGGACTCCTTTCCGAAGAATAGGTTCAATCCATTATCTCAATAGTTTTATTACTAACAGTGAATTTTAATAATATGTTCCTTTTTTAATTTTTTTAAATAAATTATTTTTTTTAAATATATATTGAATTGTCTTAAATGAGAAAGGAAATGAAAAAAAAATTAAGTTTTATTTTTCAACTTGTGCAACATTGCCTGGTGTTTCTGTGTAGCTGGGATGCTCCAGATTTCTGCCTGATTTTCGTAAAAAAGACAATATCCTAAATTTTAATTAAATGGCACATTTGTACCAAATTAAAAAGAAAAGATAAATATATTTAATTCGGAAATAACGTTAGGATGAATTCTATTCCTCAGCTTTCCTAAACGTGGGATATAACCAACTTAATACAATTTACATAAATTGGAAGGAAAAATAATGAATAAAATTGTAAAATGCACATATTGGATTGAATGCCTCCTGGTTTTGAAAATTTTTAAACCATTAATTGTGTGATAATTTCTAAATTTATTTTGTTTTAATTATTTATTGGATTTTGAAAGTACAACCATTCATCTGCTTAATCAGGATTTGTTGATATATTTTGTATCAGAATATAGAATATTTGAGACTGAAAAATCGTCTAACATTTTTTTTAATTATAAATAAAAAATAATAATATGGAAACAATAAAAAGAAGTTAGACATTTTTTTAAAAAATGAATCTAATTTCTAAAGAATTTGTTTCAATATAATATGGTCACTAACATTAAACACAAAGAATCAGAAAAAAAGATTAAATAACTGCAAAGCTTTCTCTCTAACATTCATTATGAATCAAGACTGTTCCGCATTTCTGAAAGCTTGTCAGCAATTTTGTTTTTTTTTGTATGTAACTAAAGTTTTTTTAAAAGTTGTGCGAGATTCAATTAAATAATTTGGTAGGAATATTGCTTCGTACGAAATAGAAATTATGATTACTCCTATGTCACCAGGAATTGATAAACAAATAGCTGTAAATTATATTGTTACACAAATGCCTACACATTAAAAAGTATTATGTTTTGTCATATAAGAAAACATTGTCATAAAAGCAGTGACTAACTTAGTTTTAGTTAATTTTTATAATTCAGATTTATGGTTGCTAAAATTTACTTAACTTGTTCTTGATTGCTTACACACACACACGGGTATATTTAACTTCAAATTCTATGAGACATTTAACATTTACTACTTTTCTAAAAACCGTATACCATTCAACATTTTGTGCAATGCATCTCTTTTAATTTTCAATATTCTCAACTGAAATAGGAACTTGAAAAACGAAAGTGTTTAAACTTCAACTTATACAAAAACTTTCACATTCAGTATTATTTATACGCTGTACAGATAATATTATAATCAAATAATAATTAATTTTACTAATATTGAGCCTTATACATCCAATAATTCATTACATTAAAAAATAACAAGTTTTAAAAATTTATAAAATTTACAACGCTATAACTTCCGAAACTATAACAGCACAAAATAGATTTTTGCGTCACGATAAAGATTTTTTTAAAAAACTATCTTTTTAATGATACCAAAGTTTTCTCGAGACATCAATATTTTAAAGAAAAAATTTTAATTTCCAATCAACTAAATCATTCACTAAAAATGAATAATTTATGAAATTTGAATATCGTTCTTCTGTAAAAGCTGACGATTTTAGACCACTTCATAAGCGGTCTCAAAAAAAGATACGCTACCAGGATTTCTCGAGAGTGATTGGCCTATGATTATGAAAATACTGTTTGTTCAAATATTGACATGTAAAAACTAACAGAATTTATAACAGAAGATAGAAAGTTTATTTATTTAAAACTCGAAGTATGAAGAGTATTTTTCAGAATATGATTCCTTAGGACAAAAGGACTGTGTAAAATGTAAATTTCATAATTTTTATAAGAACATTTATTGACTGAAGTCATATAAAATATTTACATTTGCATCATTTAAATGTTTTGAAAGTAAAATTAAAAATTGAATTTTACGAAAAATCTGTGAAATTTCTGTTGAATAATTCTTTAAGATGTTATGAAAATTACAAAAGTTTTAAAGGAAATCTACTATGCATATTTCAATGTATCGTGTCAGAACATAATTTCTTGAACGGCCAAGCACCACGTGCTCGAGCAATTTAAATTATATTTTTATTCATTTTAATGGTTTCATTGAATGAGTTCCTTTAGTATTGCAAACGATCCAAAAAAACTTTTTCTCGCTTTTATTGTTTAAAAAAATATCATTTCCTATTCATTACATTTCATGTAATCACGTGCTCAAAATAACGTTATTCTAGGTTTAATTGGCTGTAGTCATTAATTTATTTTTTTTAATTAGAGCTTTTGCAAATGCTATGGCAACGCATTATTCAAAGCTGATTTTTCGATATGCTCGTGCGAATAATAAAATTTAAAATGTTTATTTTTCACCTACGGATTTTTGTTGACACCAGAAAACCTCATTCCCAAAATATGTTCTGACATAATAATAATTATTCTGCAATTTACATACAATTTCAATACTGAACGACTCTGCTTTCAATTTTCATATTTAAAAAAAAAAAAAGAAAAAAAGATGTACTTGATTTCAAGAAAAAACGTTTATATTAATTACAATTTAACCTCTCCACTCTAATTTATAATGTAAATTTTATGCACTCTGACAGAAAATTAGTAAGAGATTAGTAATATAATGAACAGAACTGTTTAATGCCTACATAATAATATGACACAATTATATAGCTATCAAAAACTGAAGATTTTATAGCTAAATATTTTTCAAAAATGGCTATTTAAAAACCAAGTTATATAAAATATGTAAAGCTTTAGATATCTTTTCTACTATTGAACCAGCTGATCGTCAAAGGCGACTTTTTAATAAAGATATTGCTTAGTGAACTATTGTAATATATATACACATATATACATTTTTTACTCTTTTATGACTATAGATATCAACGATTTTGAAGAAAACCCATTCAGAAACTTGAGAATATTCAAGTATTAGTAAAGAATAAAAAAATATATAAATTTTCTTAAATCTTACTTTCTTTAAATGAATTATTACCGCTGATTATTTTTTTCTGATAAAAGCAATCTTATTTTTCAATTTATAATAAAATTAACCATTATTTATTGCAAGATATATGAATAAGATAAATGTATGTACAAAATCTCATAATCACAAGATCAAATGAATAAAATTTTTACAAAAAAAAATGCAGACAAAATAGCATTGATTTATGAATTGTATATAAAAAAAGTACAGTTATAAAAATATCCAGAGAAAAAAAAAGCTATGAAAGCATTAGTACTTTCTCCTTTTTTTTCCATTAATTTTTTCTTCTTTTGATCCTGTATAATCGCAAAAGGATCCGAAGTTTCATTCATTCGAGATATCTGAGATCAACGAATTTTGGCAATAAAGTCAAATTAAAAGAATCTTAATTATTTTTTCATTGCCAAAATTTTGGATTTATGAATAATTTTTTTCTGTTTTCTGCCGTCCACTTTGAAAATGAAAGTTTTTTTTTGTGTGTGTATGTGTGTGTTATATGCAGCTGGACCTGCACTTGAAAATAATATTTAGGATTTTTATTAATGGTTGTTTTTCATCTTTGCTTATTTTCCAAAATAAATTTTTTAAAAAACTTTTATTACTTCATCCGGAGTAATATTTGCTGTGGATTTTACTTCTGAAATTCTATCACTACCGATTAGCCCGTCCGGAAATGCTGCTAAATATGCAAAATTCAAATTCTTTTACAAAAGTTTACTAATTTTGTTTTCAGGGTTGCGGTAGTATTCGCTGAAACGAGTGCAGATTGTGAAGGGGCAGATGACCACAGCTGTGATGGTAAACAAAATAAAACAAAACAAAAACGAAAAGCAGAAAGAAAATGCTGAGGGGGAAATTTGAAGACGGGGTGAAGACCAGATAATAAAAGTAACAAACCATCAAGTGGTAAAAGGAGGGTTTAGTGTGTATTCCTCCGCGAAAGGGAGGAGTTAAAGGAACTTTAGGGGGGAGTTCAAATCATTCTTCCAAGTTTAAGTATAAAATGCTGTTTTTACACATTCTCCTAATTTCTTTTTTTTAAAAAAATTATATGTATCGGAAAGAAGGTACCAAAACGAATGTATTTTAGTTGCTAGTTTTATTTTATTTATGACAGATTTTTTTAAAATAATCGCTTAAATGGCGCCCTTGACATTTTTCAATTTTTATTAAATATTTAAAAATATTTTGACACGAGCGAAAAAAATTCCTTCAGGAGAAACCTTTGTTTTTATTCCCTCTTGCGATGGCAGAATGACTTCATAATAAAGACACCGTAATAGCAAACGAAACACGGGTACAATATTTTCCCATAGGATAACATTACGTTTGAAAATTGTAGGTGGCGTGTATACGGCACTCTTAACATTCACGTCCTACTTTGACCCTCGGCAAGATCCTTTTTCATATCCCCCCCCCATCTTAAAATGGTTATGCATCCCTGGTCTAGATGAAAAAAAAGTTGGCACATATGCTACAAAATTGCAGATCTATATGAAGTTTTGAATTAAATCAGTCAACAAAATTTGTTTATTTATTTTTTGTTATTTGTTATATTTTAACCGGCTACTGGTTTGTTCTTACCCTTTTGTTTTCTACTTTTTATTTTTAATAATTGATTATTTTCCTTCTATATTTTTTGTGTTTTTGTTTGTTGCTGTAATTTTCATATAAGTTTGTGTTTATATAAAATGGTGGATCTTTTAGGCCTCAATTCCGGGGACTTTCGGGTCACAAATGGTTCAATATTCAGACAAATATTCAGATCCCTTACAGAAAAAAAATTCCTTTTTAGAATTTCTGCCTGATGGTGATCATTTAAAAAGTCATCAGGTCGGATTTCTAATTTTATTTTTTCCTTCGATTAACTATTGCGTATTTACTAACAAATAGATCTCTTTTGTTTTCCCACCATGGGATAAACCAGTTTTTTTTCCTTTTTAAATCCATTTTCTGGATTTGATAAATCTACTACAGCATCTGTGGTTTTTCAACAGTTGTTTTTCTATCATCGCTGTCAGTATTCGTCTTTCACTCCAATTTTTACAGATGGCTCAAAATCAGGTGGTATGTCGGTTGTGGCATAGAACTTCCATCTAGCATCCTGAGCTATTGTTTACAGGCCAGTTTTTCTATCTTTACTGCTGAATTAACGGCAATTTCCTGTGCTCTCCAGGAAATTTCAATATCTACTAATCGAAGTTTTATTATTTATACTGACAGTATGAGTGTTTTGGTGGTGCTCTCCCACCCCAACAATCGAATGCATCCAGTAGTTCTAGAAATTTTGGACACTTTATTCTTCGAATTATGAAATTTAATATTTTATTTTGTTGGGTACCGAGTCACTCGGGCATTCCAGGTAATGAGGCGGCCGACTGTGCTACAAAGACTGCTTCTTCATTTCTTTCACAAAATCTTCCATACTGCGATGCGAGGAAGTTCCGTTCTCACCTTTATTCCACTTGGCAGGCAAACTGGAATGAGCAAGCTCATGACAAATTGCATAGAATCAAATCTTTCATTGGATCATGGCCTGTACTTCCTGTACGGGGGTTGGATGTTAAATTGACCCGCCTCCGTATCGGACACACACGTTTTACTCATAAATATCTCATTTGTGGAGAGAGGAAACCCGTGTGTCGTAGATTCTGCTCTGATTTCACTGTCAAACGTATTCTTATTGAATGTCCAGATTTTAAGTCGCATCGCGAACTCTTTTTCCAATCATTGTCTCCAACTATGCGGGACTTTGTGGGGGAAAACTGCCACCCAGATATTTTTAAATTTTTAAGAGCTTTTGGTTTCATCAACTGTATTTAGCACCTTTTTTGTCTATCTTTTTTGTTTGTTAATTTTTTTCATTTTTTTCATTTACATTAATCATCGTCTCACATTTTAATTTTTTTACCAACACATTTTATGTTTTAACAACTTACTCTTGCTTCTAAATCAGTGCTCTTTTAAATATATGTCCTTATTTTACCGTATGCTTGGCGCAGTATAGCCAAATATGGCTCTTGTGCCAATAAACCTCACACGCCAACCAACCTTACTAAAAAAAATCATATTTTTGCAGTAAAAATTAAAACATTTTTCATTATTTTTATCAAATACTAAGCTATGTATGAAAACGCTTATTCAAATTAAATACAGTGAATTAAAATTTCTGACGAAGAAACTAGTCTTCAAATACTGAAGAAGAATGTACATGTGCCCGCTTGTGCTTTTGATGGCTGTCTAGAAAATAAACCGTCCGATTAGAGCTATCAAATGTGACCAGACATCTGGACGGCGAAAATATACATTGTAGATGATTTTTTAAAGTTATATTAAAAGACAAAAAAATTTTATAAAGATATCAATTTAATTATCCTCTAAACTCTCTTGAATTTCGGCATTTTCTTAAAATTTTGCCTAATTTTCAAAAATAGATTACATGGTGGCTTTGAAATAAAATTAGCAAACAAAAAAAAAACTGAAGTTACAAGATCGGGAAGTTTACAAGATTGATGAAATGGACAATTAGTTTTTAAGTACTAAAATGTCGTGAGAGGATGGTTTCAGTACATAAGAAACCGAAATGTCATTTGTCTATTAAAACTAATAAAGCTTTAATTCCTATCACAATTTGATGCCTTTAAAAAAATCTTTCGAAAGAATAATGAATATTTTGTTTTACATAAAGCATCAAATTCGAAATGAGTACAGCTAAAATTCTCGACATATTGATTGATTGCACAAAACGGGTAAAATTAAATAAAAAATAGTACATATTTCTTCTTACACCCAATTGTTGATCATTTACATGATTTTTGAGGGTATCATTATACACTAATCATAGTATAAAGTAGAACAAAAATTATGATTCCTACTTAGAGCGAACGGTGATAGCAGAACAGAATTTCTTTGTTATAATGATAAATTCATCTTAACTTAAAAAAGTCATCGCGAAAGAAAACTAACTGGTTTGAAACGCTCAGTAATATCGTTACAAAATTTTCGCAAAATATAAGACGCTTAGAATATTGAAGAACTTGGTAGAGATATTGTATAATTTGTTCTAATAAGGCCTTGTACTGATATGTTTAGCAAGTCAATAGGGAAATAAAACAGAATCAAATGTTGTCAAATGTGGTTTATATAATATTCAGATAAACAAGGAAAAACATTATGATTTAAATTAAATATATAACTATTTATACGGCTCCAAATCCAACGAATAATCTGAGTTCACGCTTTTAAAATGTAAACATCTCTTGACACGCACAAGAGTGTGATGGGTTTCCGAATATCCTAATAAAGAGTTCATACAGTTTGGATATTCCAAATTTCGCAAACCCAGTCTGTGAATATCAAAGCGCTCAAACTTTACATTCAACTCCACGATACAGAAATACTCGTTAGCGAATATATATCATCTATCGTTCAAAATTAAGCATAACAGTCTGGTAATTATGGGTAAGATTTGCCATCAATGTAAAATCTTGCACTTGTAGACTAAATGGAGCAATAGCAACGAGAGGAATAATGACAAATTCCATCGGTTTTTCATTGTTTTATTTCTCTTACAGTTTCCATTGCTTACAAAAGTAACATTGTTATAGACTTGACACCACATTTTTACTACATCGAATATGAAAGTTAGTGAAATAGCTGTAATCGACCAGAAATTCAAAATCCACATTCTAACAAAGCCTCCTGTTTTAGAGCTCAATGAATTCGAAACACATATTTTTGGCATTATGCCTATTTGTCTGCCTGTAACAACGATAACTAAATCATACTTTGAGCTTGACGGATGAAATTTCGTATGCAGTATTTACAGAAAATTTGTAGATTCCTATCAGATTTTGATCAAAATCTGTGGAGAAAGAAATTTGTCTGTTCAGCTGTTCGAACATAAATTAACACGGTAATTTCAAAACAAAGAGAGCTTGAAAGATAAGATTCAGTATAAAGTTTTAACAACTATAGTTTAGACAGCTGAAAATTTGAGTCAAATATTTTCAACGCGATAATTAAAAAAAGCAATGATTTAAACATATAAAATTTGATATAGAATACGTTTCAATGTCTTTATCAAATTTTAGTATAATTCAGTTGTGAAAAACGCGTCTAAAACCCAAATTCGATTTCCGGGATAATTTAACACTATGCCAGAGATTAGTCTCCAAAAAATTCGCCAATGTTGGCATGATCGATTTAATAAAAAGACAATTTCATGCCAAAGGTTAATACTTCATCGTTATTGTTCGCCAATTCCATGAAAAGCATTCTCTGGGATAACCCTTTTATTAGAACGTAAACGTGAAAGTTTTTAGGAGACCATTCATAATGATTCTTAATCATGAAGTAAACGAAAATTGAAAAACTACAGGTGGCTGATGGAACATTTTTGTATCGGTTGGGTCCGAGATTGGCTTGATTAAAATATAGTACCCTAACATTTTTATTTCATATCATAAATAAGCAATGCGTAAGTAAAAAATAATCCACAACCCGATAACAAGAGACTTTTATTAAAATGAATCATATCACCAGCTGACAAACATATTACTTCTTTCTTTTCCAATCTGACTAAAATTTTAAATATTTCCTTTTTATTGGAGATGTCGAAGTGATATTTATCAATCAATAAACCGGCTGTTCTCTTAATTTTTAAAATATTTTCAGAAATCTTTGAGCTGTAGATCGTCAGGATTATCAGCAGAATGATTATTAGAAGACTGTTGACTATCAGCTCTGCCATCATAAAAAGTTCGAAACATCTTTGCAAAATGGTGGAGAAAAGAACATACAAATTAATAAAACTATTCAATAAAATGATAAACAGAGGTAACGATAATATATCTTTTAAATTATTTATATTCTCTTCTATAATAGTATAGTTTTCTCTTATGCTAATAAACCTTGTTGATATCGAAGAGAAATCCATATTCTTCAAATCCTCATAGAAATGGCGCAATAATAAAACGCAGTGTCGGATTAGAAAAAATATAAACAAACCAACTAAACAAGGGTATTGCATATACAGTGCGAAATAAATGAAATAACCAATAAAATTAACGACATCTTTGTACGTTTGATTTATAAGTTTATATCCGAATGTCCAAAAAAGGTAAGCATCTTCAACTTCATTTGCTAGGTAAGTCAATAAGACTGCAAAAAAGATTGATCCGGAACAAGATATGAAAAAAATTCTGCTCATGGAATGTATGTAATTTTTAGTGAAATCGTGTCTTGATAAATAGGGATGGGTGTCAAATGAAATCATAAGAGCTTTCAAATTTTTCTTCTGATGTAAGAAGGAGTGACACAAAGCGATCAAAAAGATAACAGAAGAAATGAAAGATATGGCTTCTTTAATGTTCGCTATATGATAAACTGATTTCAAAATAGCTAGCACCATATAAGTAAATAATGCATGAAGCGAAACTACACAATAATTAGAAAAGATATCGAAACGATTCCGATTCATTTTGTTGTGTTTCAAATGAGCAAGAGGAAAACAAAGGAAAAAGAATCGTCTGTAGTATTCTTGATCAAGGAAGTTTTGGTTATTATTTACTTGCAGATGTTCAGTTCTTTAGTAAAATAAGCAACTATTAAATTCTTTTTTGATACATTTTTTTCAAACCGTTAGTTATTATTTAGAAGCAGATGTTCAACTCTTTAGTACAAAGTAGAGAAATATAAACATCTATTAAATGGATTTTGGATACATTTTTTTTCAATATGAAAGTTATTATTTAAAAGCAGATGTTCTGTTCTTTATAATACAGCACAACATGCACTTCTATAAAATTCTTTTTAGTCATATATTTTCAATGTGTAATTTCGAATGATTAAAAATAATTTATTTAATTTTTACACCTATTAATGGTTCATTTCAAATGAGATAAAATAAAAATAAAATATCTCAAGAATGATAAAACATTCAACGCGGAATAATGCAACAAACCACCCGAATTAATATATTTATGAATTCCAAATTGATGATGAAAGCTGAACTTGTAGAACTATAAACTTCGAAATGCTAATTTTTAAAAATTGTATTTTGTTTTTTTAAACTGTAATGTTTAAAAGCCTTATCATGTATTGCCTAAAATAAATTAATTTGCTAAAATGAAAACTGAATTCTCCATTTCATCCGTCTATTTTATTCATCTGGAAAATAAAATGGTTTACAATAAAAATAATTTTTACTTTCATGTTGCCATTGCTTCTTTTATACCAGTTATATGCAAATGCAAAGATTTTGGAATAAAAAATTTGCTGATTAAATCTATTCTAATATATATTTATTAAATACATTTATAGTTCATAAAATGTAATATATTCATGAAATAAAAAGTCTCTGAACATTGCTAAAACCGATAAAACTTCTATTTCAATGCTTGTTTGCCAGGTTAAACTCCACTTTGCAAATATCAAAACTCTATTAGAAGAAAAGCCAATTTTCAAGTGCATAGTATCTATAAAGCGCAAGTATCAATAAAATATCATATCAATCTTCACTAATTCTTTTTAAAATCATTTATTTCTTTATTGTAATATTATTAGGCGGGCAAAATAAATTGTATAAACAAAACCAAAAATTATCAGATTTGCATTTAAAAATAAGCACATTTTCTCAAATCATGCTTTTTAAAACTTAATATTCAATAAATAAACATATTGAAAACAGATATCTATAATATGATCGGTTTTAGGAAATAAAATGCTACGAAGAAAGTGATTGAAATAATCCTTTTTGGCACAGAATTAAATAAACAATTTTAGTTTAGTTTCAAGCTGTAAACTGAGTTTGATGGTACAAAAACAATCATGTTAAAATTTTACAAAATTAATTATTCATGACTCCTTGAAAGTAAGTAAACTCTATTATCGGAATAAATAAGTAGGAAATTAATAGGAAATGTGACATTTTTTAAACAATCAATGCAAGAAAAAAAAATTCTTAGTCGTTTAAAATATCAAATTTATTAGTTCAATTAAAGAATTAAAATAAATAAAATTATATTACAAAAGTGCGACAGTTAAAGTTCAATTAAAGAATTAAAATAAATAAAATTATATTACAAAGGTGCGACAGTTAAAACTGAAATTTTTTTTTTTAGAAAAGCACCATACGAGAATCTTCTGAGAGTGAGATTAATTATTTAAAAGTAGAAAATCTTAAACGAACTAGAGGATGACGTCATTTCAAAGAAACGACGAACAAAAAGCAATTGATAATAAGTAGAAGTATTTTTGCATTCGCGGTTTTTTTTAAAAAATTTAAAACATTAAGACATGTTTTGAATTGTTACTTTTACTTATGTGAAGAAGATATATTGTGCAAATCAAAGAATTCGCCTACGTGATTGTAATTTATCTCCGCATTTTAATGCATCATGCGAAATAAAAACGCATCCGCTTTCAACGGAGCATACATAATATTAAAGCTATTCTGGTAAAAGCAAGCCAGCTATTTGAAAGCGCAATTTCTTTCAAACAAGCATACGTAATAATTAATAATGCAAAATTTGTAAAGCAGATTTCGAAGACATCAAAACTTTCTAACCTAAACAATATCATGTTCTCACATGATAAAAAATAAATCAACAATAATTCCAAATTAAACATATAAAAATTTCATTTTCTCTACGTGTCTGCCTAAAATGAAACAATTATGAAACATGATATTGTTGTAAAGTAAATGCAATTAAACGTTTTCTATGATATTTTATAATACATATATTACTAATTCAACTAAACAGTTTTATTTAAGGCAAATATGGCTTAACATCTACAAGGCATCTTATGTAATCGGAGCCCAACATCTAATTTGTTAACTTTTTGTGATAGACATACATCTCTTAACAAATGGCCGTAGTGAAAAATATAATTAGTATGTGGCGCTAACCTTATAAACCAGATAACAGCTACGATACTGAATTCGACTTTTGGTGTAGTGGCTATGTTACTCGGCTACCGGCCCTAACGGCGCAGGTTCGTACCGCGATCTTCACTCGCGACATTGGTGACCCGGACCTGAAAAAAAAGGCCTGCGTTCATTTTAAACATCAAGGAAGGCCTGGAGGGACTATCTTCATCGCGACAGTTACCTGCTGATGCCACAACCCCGCCACTAAGCAGCAGCCATCAACTAAGACTAAAATCACGCCCGGGTCACCAATGTCGCGAGTGAAGGTCGTGGCATGAACCTGCGCCGTTAGGGCCGGTAGCCGAGTAACATAGCCACTACACCAAAAGTCGACTTCAGTATTGTAGATGTTATCTGGCTTATAAGGCTAACTCCACAAGCAGATTGAGGAAAAATGCTGATCAATTACGACTTTTAAATTTTTACATATATCATCTGCTCTGTGAATCATATTTAACAAAATATTCTAGGGACAATAAGTCCTTAAAATAAAAATGTGGTACTCCAATCAACTAAATCAATCATGATAACGTTTTGATAACGTTTCAAAGCTGATCGATCTATGAAAATTTCAATATAACTATTCGATAAAAACTGGCGATTTTAGATCACTTTATCAAGATCTCAAAGAAGCCAATCAGGGTTTCTCTAGAATAATTGGTTTAGATTATGAAAATGATGAATGCTCTAAACTTACAATATACATAACTGAATAAATCAGCCGGATTTTATCGCAGAAGATAAAAATGTTTTTATTTATTTATTTAGATGTTGAAATATTAAGAATATTTTACATAATATGAATCTCTAAGACCAAAGAAATTTAAACCATAATGTTTAAAAAAATATATTTATAAACCAAAAAAGAAGAAAATAAAATGTTATTATTGAGAGCATTTATATACATCTAAAAATAAAATTAAAAACTGAATGCTTCATTTAATCTGTGAAATGTTTGCTAAATAATTCCTTGAGATCTTATAAATTATAAAAAATGATAACGTTTCAATTTCTGTAGTGAACATAAAACTTCAATGTCTAACTACTCTGCTTTCAATTCTTAGTTTTATTTAAAAACATGCTTGGATTGAGTTAAAAGGTCTTTATATTAAGTGAAGTTTCATCATTACCACTTTAATTTAAAACTGAATTTTACGTGCACTGATAGAAAATCAGAGGGAGATGCGGAGTTAAAAGAACAGGACTGCTTAAGACATATAAGAAAAACTTATAATGAGACCAAGTTATATATAAAATTGATTGAGCCCTTTAGTTGGTATTAATACTGGCGAACTGACTGGTCGTTAAAGGCGGCTAGTACAAAATAAAACTTTTATACAATTCTTATCCTCGACAGCTAGAATTGCGTCAATTTTTGTAAACAACTTGGCAATTTTTCCATTTCTGATTTAATCAATCAGAATGTTCGAGCAATTACTAGGATTCTTACATATGCTATTGTAATTATAATTTTGTTCTGATTAACATGTAGTTTCTCAAAGTTGAATTATAAGACTATCTTATTCTAACTACCGTCGATGACTAGTGTTAATGATATTAATATAGTCATTATTTCTAGCATTGAAATAAATAAAATGGGATTTTTAGCAGAAAAAGATGTAATTATCTAATGCCAAAAAGTCACAGCTGATATGTTAAAAAGCTTCGGTTAATGGAGAAAATTTTGTAAATAGGATGAAAAACATTAAGAGATAAAATTTCTTGGTGATTGAAAATAAGTTTGATCTGTGAGTCAGATAGTGAACGAGATCATAATATTGTTATATTGACGAATTTTGATGAAATACAGGGTTAGAAAGAAATTAATTAATGGGATTCTCAAATGTATTGTATTGATACAAATGAGATAAAGTTTTAACTATCGATTGTTGAGATTATGCGCTTTAAGATGAAGCGCTATTTATTAAATAAAAATATTAGTACAAAAACTCACCGTTAAGAGATACATAAAACTATTTAATATGGTTTATAATTGTTAAGTAAAATAAAATAAAAATTGATTAATATGTCTTCTTCATTTTCAACAATATGCTCTAAACGTAGAATCATATTTTCTATAGATGATGGATTGAGTCCGCTGGAATATTAATAATATGGCGCCGTATCCTGCCCATCATATCTGATGGCCTATGTTGGCATATATTGTCCTCCAAATAAACCTAAAATTAAAAGTCGCAAGGGATGATGTCCGGCGAGCGAAGAGTCCATGCTATTGGGAAATGACGACTGATAACTTGTGCTTCTGTTAAATTCTCTACTAACAATCGTTTCACACGACGATCAATATGAATAGGTGCACCATCCAACATGAAAAGGATGTCTTCAAGGTATCCACGCAGTAGAAGAGTTGTAGTTACAAAATTCTTCAACCTGTCATGGTACTGTGGTTCTGAGACGGAATAAGTTTGGCTTAATTCGAAGTTATAACTTCAAAGAAATAAGGTTCAATGATGAAATTAGCTATAAAATCACACCATACTGCTACTTTTTGAAGTTGCAAGGGTTGTTCCTGAATAACGGGATGGTTTTCTTTTGTTCAAATTCGACAATTGCGGATGTTAACTTAGCCATTGAGGCAAAAGTAAGCCTCATCACTCCATAGAATTTTCCATATCCAGGTATGTCACCCATCATTTCAGCCAGGAACTGAAATACAGAAGTTTTACGAACCTCTAAGTCCAGTCCGGTATAGGTTCACAGACTTGATTTTGTATGGATAAAAATGCAAAACCTGCAGTTCGATTTTCGTACAGTTGAGTAAAAAATATTCAAAACGCGGAAAACAACTGTCAAACTCACACCATTATGCGGCGACTGACAACGCGTTTTCAACGAGAGCCGTCAACATTTTCGAAGCTGGAAAATTGGATTTTTTTCCGTCCTCTACCTGGAAAAATGCCAAGATGCCCAGTTTTTTTTTTCAAATTTCTGTATCATCTTGCGTAGAGCACCTGGACCTCTTCGTATGACAAAATCCCTTTAGAGATGCAACGGAATTTTGTTGGCTCTGGAAAAATTTCACCAATCGCGCTTTTTCTTGCAACGCAGGCACGACGAATAAAAAAACTAATGTTCGGTCAGAATCCGCCTTTTTTTAAATCTAAATAAAAATGGTAATAAACATACGTTGTAATACAAACTATGGTTCGCATTTTCAATATATGTAAATAAATGCCATTTGTGTTACAGTGCCATCTATTGGTGAATTTTTGCATTGATATTTTTTAATTAATTAATGTAAAGAGCATCATCTGAATAATCTGTACTTCAATTTTTTTCTTATTTCGATCAATAGAACGCATTTTGGAGCCTTCTGAAGGGGGCAACTTATTTCTTGATAACATTATATATCTTATCAAATTATTATAATTATTTTGTGATTGTATGAAAAGGCTAAAATATTCTCAATGATGAGCTATGTTTTCGAAGCTGTGAAGTGAAATCACTCCAGCTTAAGTTTTAGGGATGTCTAATTTTTATTTTTGAATATCTCCAAAAATGGAGACATATGACATATTTTGAGCTTTGATATGAAATGAAAAATAGGCGAAATAAGTATATTAGATTTATTAGTGGTAGCCAGATAGATTTCTCCGCATGGAGAATGTACACTGTAGTAGCATTGCTCATATCTCTCTCGAAAATTGGAGCCAATGTTGATGTACATATAAGGCGCATAAAATGACGTCACAGATTTTCATGCGAAATAAAAAATGAAAAAATGGGCATAGTGGTTAGGAAACTGATTCTATGGTTTTGACAACTTTTTTAAACTCGTCACCTTCGGTAATCAGATGGTTCACTGAGGATATTGGCCCTCTTTAATTTCAATTTAATCGTTTGGATATAACTTCATATCTTGGATATGAAGTTATATCTTTTGGATATAACTTCATATCCATGATATCGTGAAATTAAAAGATATTCAATATGTGTTTCTTTAACTGTGTTATATGTGTCTGGTTCATTGTGTACAGGAATCTTTCTAATGGCGTCTAGTCCCATGATATCATGGCGCTATTAAAAATATAAATGCGGTGCATAAATTTTAACAATTTCGAGATATTGCAACTTCATTCCCTTACTTTTTTGTACACTATACAAAGTTTAAACAAAATCTTTATCCTGTAACTTTCAACAATTGAAGAAAAGCACATGAATAATTATTGCATAATTAATGAAACAATGAGGATGGTTTAAACTTCAGGAACATCTAATTGATGATTTGTATTATCTATTGTTGAAAATCAGAAAAGAAAAGCCAAAATTTTGAACACATTTTCGCGACTATTAGTTCGAAATGAATGAGAAAGATAATTCCTTAAATTTTCAAACGACGTACAATTTATTTTATATTAACAATATTTGAGGAATTTATCATATAAAAATATCGAAATTCAGCTTAATTCTGAATTATTTTTTCAATCATTCCTATTCTCACTTTCTAAGGTATATAGAACGTGCCAAATTTTATTACTGTAAGTCAAACTGTCTATTTTTAGGTATGCACACACACACACATTATCTTCGAGTATTTTGATTGTGTTCGAATATAGCGACAAATCAAGTTGAAGTTTCTCCATGTTAAAGAAGCAATAGTAACATTTTTCGGGCTGAAGAGAAAATTAGATTTAAAGATACTGTTTAAAAACTTTATTACTTCTCTTCAAAGAGTGCATTAAAATAAAATGGATTTAAAATATATAATCAAAATAGTGGTAGAATAGTTACTATGATCAGAACAAATTTATTTTAAAATCTTCAGTATTAGAATGCGAGTGTGTTTTTTTCTGGATTTCTAGCAAGATTGCTTGTCTGAGATAGTAAAATCGACTCGGAAATTTTTTTTCCTGAGAATAAATCTTTACAAGTGGAATAACAAATGTTTCAAAATTCAGTAAAAAAATTTTTTTTCGGGCAGAATGGAAATAACTGCATTCAATAATGCGGGATGGAAATAATTTTATGAAAACTCGATGCATTATAAGTTAAGCATACATAATTGAACGCATTATAATAAAATGTGTTTAAAATATATAATCAAAATAGTGATAAAATAATTACTATTATCAGAACAAATTTATTTTAAAATCTTCAGTATTTGAAAGCGAAGTATTTTTCAGTATTTTCCCTCTCTGTTCTTTTTTTCCCTTCTTTTATTTATTTATTTATTCTTTGTTTTATCATGTCTGAACATAAATTGTTTTAGGAATGAAGTTTTCTGGCTTCAACAAAAGTCCGTTGGCGAAAAATAAAAATTTTATTATCTGCACGAGGATCTCATAAAACCAGCTTTTAATAACGCGTTGCCATTGCATTTACAAAGGCTCAGATTTAAAAAAATAAGTTAATTACTACAGCAAATAGGAAGATGTGGTCTTGGACAGACTAATCAGCAAAACAATTATACACCAGGACTGTTGAATCGTTTTAACCTTTATAATGATCCTTTCTGTCATGAATCCAATAGCATAAACGAAATTGAACACATAATTCTCTCGTGCAAAAAGTATTCATATTCTAGAGACAAATTGTGAACATTTCTCCAGTTAGATTACTGACTGAAACTTCAATTTGTTTTTGTGTGCGAGCGCTCTCTTGTGCTTATTTTTTTTTTGTTCTGTGCATTTGAAACAGGGTGTTACTATAAATCCCACTACATTACTTCTTTCAAGTTTACCACAGCAAATAAAACCTAGAAAAATGTCATTTTGAGCAAGTGATTATCTGAAATGAAATAAACAGGAAATGTGATATTTTTTTAAACAATCAATGCGAGACAAATTTTTTTGGATCGTTTGCAATACTAAAGTGACTCATTCGATGAAACAATTAAAAGGAATAAAAATATATAACTTGCACGAGCACGAGGTGCTTGACTGTTAAAGAAATGATGTTCTGATATGATATATTGAAATATGCATAGCAGATTTCATTTTCATAATTTTATTTTCTTTTTCTTTCTTTATTTTGCATTTCTATCAAGATTGCTTATCTGAGTTAGTAAAAATATTACAAATTTGATACAAGAATTTCTCAACTAGATAAGAATTCGTTTTTATACATTTCATATCATATGCAATCAAGAAGTCAAACCAAAAGCCCCTCCTATAGGTTAGGAGTATGTGAAGCCTAGAGCTGGCATACCAATATACCAGCTCTATGATGTCAAGTCGGATCTCTATCCATGATATGGCATTAAAATTATAACATAGGTAGGCTGGTTGAGGTGATAGCTTCGTACAAACTTTCGTTTTAATGTAGTTTTTCAAAACAGAGATGTTGTTTAGGATCATATTAAAAATATTCTGAATTTAAAAGATATGTAGGTATTTGAATATTTTTCTCTGTCGTATATTTCAGTTGGAAATTTCAGAATCATTTACCTCTTAAATCAGTCAAAATTTTGGTCGCACCTATACTCTGTATGTGTCTGAGCTACAGATCTTAAAAAGGGAATGGTCTAGATGGAGAAAAAAAAATGGCACATATACTACAAAATCGTAGTTATCTATATTAAGTTTTGGATTAAATCTGTCAACTAATCAAAATTTGTTTATTTGTCCGTCCGTCCTGGAGCCTGAAAGTTCAAAAGTGTAAGCAGATACATAGCTGCAATTCCGAATGGCTTTTATCCCCTTAATTACAAATATGTATTCACTAGCTTTTACCCGCGACTTCGTACGCGTGGAAAGTTTGATGTATATATTTTAGAACTAACAGTTTAATCACAATGTAAAATGTTAGCAAACCGTATGCATGAGACGTGAATTTTAAACACCAGTTGAGGAAACAAATGGAGATTAGAAATTTTTAATTTCAATCAATGTGTTTTACTTTTACTCAAAAGTACTTCTGAAGGAATCGAAAGATCTATGAAGTAACAATGATTAATTTTAAATGTGTCAAGCAGTACGAAAATAGACAGAATCGTTTGAAATAACCGGTTGAAAACATGTAAAAATTACTTTAAAACTATAAGGGTACTTTTCCGTTTGCCAGACGCAAACGAAAAATTGCCAAAGAAATTTCAGAAAATTTGGCGGAATTCTAAGTCATTTGCTAACGGAAATAAACCACTATAAGCATATATGAAAAATATATAGCTATCACAAATACAATTTATTTACAAAAATACATAACGGAGCAGCTTTGATATACAGTCATTTCCGCTAAAAAAAAAGTGCTGAAGTGGGATTGTTAAGTTTGTTTCAGAATTTCAGAAGCGCGTCGAGTAGCCAAATATTCGGCCTGCTGTAGTCGTCTCATTTCTGCATGCTTCTGCGTTTCAGTTGATCAAGAAGAAGCCTGTTGCTCAGCGTGCTTAATTCTGCTCAATTTCGCCTGAGGATTCGATTCCCGACTTCTAGCTACTCTCATAGCCCGAGTTTTATTACTACTTTTTGAAAGATTCAATCTACGTTTTCCGGGCATTTCGAAAAACTATCAAATAATAAGTTAACATATTAAAACTATAATTTTTTCCTTTAAAAATATGATGTGACTTAACCGAAACGTTTTGCTAGCTCATTAAATTTGAGGATTCTGAGAATAATATGAACAGCATAAAAAATTAATACATTTGTTCTTAATAGCTTCACTACTACAGAGTGATGCTTTTCTTAAAAAGAAATTGAAAAGAATAAATATATTTACTCGGTTCAACTATTTTTTTATAAGCAGGAAACGATTTAAAAATGAAAAAAAAAAATCAGCTAAACTTTTCAGTGATGAGAGCGTCTTTCTGTCAGGATAATAAATCACAAAGGAATAAATTAGAATAATTAGATAATATTAAAATGAACACCGGAAATAGAAAAATAAAAACAAAGGATTCAAAAAGCTCAGGGAGATGTTTACAGATTTTTTTGGGGGGGGGGGGAAAAGTTAGTTTTTAATTAATAAAATATTAACCTATCAATTAACCGGAATAAAAATTAGCTTATGCTCTTCTGTAGACTATAATCTATCGCTGTTATATTTCGTCCAATTTCCTTCAGCCGTTCTGGCGTGATTGAACCCCATCATCCATCCAACCAAACTTTCACATTTATAATAATAGTGTAGATAAATAGTGCTTTTACATATATAAGAAGTGCTTTTAAAATCTTAATTAATTTCCTAAATTTTATCTTTTTTTTGTCCTATTTGACCAAGTTAACTTTATTCTAAAATGTTCGTTCATTTACTTATCTAATTCTCAGGTTTTTATTTATTTATTTATTATCTTTTCCAACTCACGCTGAACAAAAGCGGTGATTCTTCTGTACCTGCACCAGAGACAAAGAGCTAACAATCAGAATTTCATAGCATAACCAATGAAGAAAGAAAAAACTTCGGCAGTTTACTTTTGTATCGCGATGCAAATAGACGTGAGCTGGTTATCTTATTATCACTTCTATCGTGCACAAACTATGACTCCCGTGGTGAAGTAAACATACATTAAAATATCAAAAGTTTTCTTATTCTTTGTCACGCGTTTGAAAAAAAATTGTTTGGGATATTAAGTGTGAATGTATGCATATGTACATGTGTGTGGCTAATGATATTTCTAAATCTTATTTAAGTCCTAATTAATCACATAATTTTTAACTTAATTTATTTCATATTGATTTCATTAAAAGGTTTCCTTATTTCCTGATCTGATTTAGCTTCTTTTTGAAATTTAATTAATGCTACGCGAGTTCTGTAAAAATGCTTAAATCAACGGTCCTCACGCTTCGAGTGAAGGGATAAAAATCTACCAATCTAAGCAAATTCTCTAAAATGATTCCCATGTTCCCGTTGCCTAAATCGACATGTATAAAGAAATTCCTATTAGAATCTGGAGAGTTTCTGAATCTCATAATAAATATTCGCACTGTTTGACTATTTCAAATTTTATGAACACATTCTGTGGATTGTAAAAAGTTTCAATTTGGCCATCATCTCGTCGATACAGCAATATTTGTAAGCGAATGTATATCTTCCTCTATTGAACATTAAACATGCCAAAATTCAGAGTGCGGGAATTATGGGTAAGATTTGCCAGCAATGTAAAATCTTGCACTTGTAGACTGAATGGAGCAATAGCAACGGGAGGAATAATGACAAATTCCATCGGTTTTTCATTGTTCCATTACTTACAAAAGTAACATTGTTATGGAGTTGACACCGTCTTTTTTTTTTACATCGAATACGTAATATATCGAAATTGCTGTAATCGAAAAAATATTCGAAATCCACATTTTAACGAAATTCCATGTTTAAGATCACCATGAATCCGAAACATATTTTCGACATTATTGTCTATTTTTTTAATCTTTGATAGAGATAAATCAAACACGTTATGAGCTCGTCGTATGAAGTCTCATATACAGTTTTTACAGAAACTTTGAAGATTCCTATCAGATTTTGATCAAAATCTGTTGAGAAAGAAATTTGTCTGCCCAGCTGTTCGAATATAAATTAACACGATAATTGCAAAATGAAGAAACTTGCAAGATAAGATTCAGTACAGAGTTTTAAAAAGTATAGTTTAGACAGCTGGAAATTTTGAGCCAAAGCCAATATGGCGTTGTTTAAATCTTTCAACACGATGAATAAAAAAAAGCAATGACTTTAAATATATAAAATTTAATATAGGATATGTTTCAATGTCTATATCAAATTTTAGCTAAGTCAGTCTAAAACCCAAATTCAATTTACGGGACACTTTAACACTATGCCAGAGATTAGTCTCCAAAAAATTCGCCAATGTTGGCATGATGGATTTAATAAAATAACTCTATTTCATGCCAAAGTTAATACTTCTTCGTTATTTTTCACCAATTCCATGAAAAGCATTCTCTGGGATAACACTTTTATTAGAACGTATACGAGAAAGTTTTAGGAGACCATTCATAATGATTCTTAATCATGAAGTAAACGAAAATTGAAAAACTACAGGTGGCTGATGGAACATTTTTGTATCGGTTGGGTCCGAGTTTGGCTTGATTAAAATATAGCGCCCAAGCATTTTTATTTCATATCATAAATAAGCAATGCGTAAGTAAAAAATAATCCACATCCCGATAACAAGAGACTTTTATCAAAATGAATCATACCACCAGCTGACAAACATATTACTTCTTTCTTTTCCAATCTGACTAAAGTTTTAAATATTTCCTTTTTATTGGAAATGTCGAAGTGATATTTATCAATAAATAAACCGGCTGTTCTCTTAATTTTTAAAATATTTTCAGGAATCTTTGAGCTATAGATCGTCAAGATTATCAGCAGAATGATTATTAGAAGACCGTTCACTATCAGCTCCACCATCATAAAAAGTATGAAACATCTTTGTAAAATGGCGGAGAGAAGAACGTACAAATTAATGAAACTATTCAATAAAATAATAAACAGAGGGAATGATAATATATCTTTTAAATTATTTAAAGTCTCTTCTATAATAGTATAGTTTTTTCTTATGCTAATGCAATTTGATGATATTGCTGAGAAATCCATATTCTTTAAATCCTCATAGAAATGGCGCAACAATAAAACACAGTGACGGATTAGAAAAAATATTAGCAAATCAACTAAACAAGGGAATAGTATATACAGTGCAAAATAAATGATGTAACCAAAGAAATTAACTACAAACTTTTGATTAGTTAGTTTATATCCGAATGTCCAAAAAAGGTAAGCATCTTCATTTTCATTTGCTAGATAAGTCAATAAGACCACCAGAAAGATCGACACAGAACAAGAGATGAAAACAATTCTTCTCACAAAGTTTACGTAAGTTTTAATGAAATCGTACCTTGACAGTTGGCCATGGGTGTCAAATGACACCATAAGAGCTTTCAAATTTTTCTTCTGATGCAAAAATGAGTGACACAAAGCTATCGTAAAGATATTTGAGAAAATGAAAGATATGGCTTCTTTAATGTTACTTGGATGATAAATTGAATTCCGAAAAGCTAATATCATATAAAAAGAGAATACATGAAGCGAAACAATAAAATAATTAGAAAAGTTATCGAAACGATTCCGATGCATCTTGTGTTCCAAATTAGCAGGAGGAAAAATAAAGAAAAAGAATATTCTGTAGTATTCTTGATCAAGGAAGTTTTGGTTATTATTTACAGGCAGATGTTCAGTTCTTTCGTGCGATAAGCAGCTATTAAATTCTTTTTTGATACATTTTTTTTCAATACGTAAGTTATTATGTAGAGGCAGATGCTCAACTTTTTAATACAACATAGCGATATATATACAGCTATTAAATTGGTTTTCGATGTATTTTTTTCAAGATGAAAATTATTCTTTATAGGCATTTTTAATTTCTTTATTATACAGCAGAACATACAATTCTATTAAATTATTATTATATATTTTCAATATGTAATTTCGAAGGATTAAAAATAATTCATTTAATTTTTACACATATCAATGGTTCATTTTAAATCAGATAAAAAATATTACAAGAGTGATAAAGCATTCTTTTATCCAGAATAAACCAGAAAAGAGTCCAAATTAATACATTAACGAATCCCAAATTGATGATGAAGGCGGAACTTGTAGAAATATTAACTCGAAATGCTTGCTTCTAAAAAGTGCATTTTGATTTTTGAACTGGAATATTTATAAGCATTAGCATAAAAATTCTAAAATAAATTAATTTGCTAAAATTGAAATTGAATTATCGATTACATCCATCCATCCATCTTATTCATCTTGCAAAGAAAATGGATTACAATAAAATTTACTTTTACTTTCATGTTGCTATCGCTTCTTTTATAACAGTTATAAGCAAATGTAAAGATTAAGGAATAAAAATTACCCAATTCAAATTTATCCTAATATACATTTATTAAATATTTTTATAGCTCATAAATATAATATGCTTGTGAAATAAAAAATCTCTGAGCTTTGCTAAAATCGATAACATTTATTTTTGAATGTTAGATTGTTACATTATGAAAATGTTAGAACGCTGTTAATAAGATTAAATTTATTCTGAACATTGCTAAAACCGACAAAACTTCTATTTCAATGCTTGTTTTCCAGGTAAAACTCCACTTTGAAAATATCAAAACGCTATAAGAAGAAAAGCCAATTTTTCAAGTGCATAGTATCTATAAAGAGCAAATATCAATAAAATACAATATCCACCTTCCCTAATTCTTTTTTAAATCATTTATTTCTTTACTGTAATATTATCAGGCGGATAAAAGAAATTGTATCAACAAAACCAATAATTATCAGATTTGCATTTGAAAATAAGCAAATAACCTCAAATGATGCTTTTTTAAATTTAAAGTTCAATAAGTAAACATATTGAAAACAGATATCTATAATTTGATCTATTTTAGGAAATAAAATACAACAAAGAAAGTAATTGAAATTATCCGTTTTGGCATAGAAATAAATAAAAAAATTCAACTTAGATTCAAGCCTTAAAAATGAGTGTTATGGTACAAAAAAAATCTTTTTAATATTTTGCAAAATTTAATATTTATGATTCCTTGAAACTAAACAAGCTCTATTTATCGTCTATAACTTATTTCTCTTTGTCTCTTTCGTCATTTCGAAAAATAAATAAAATAAAACTTTGATACAATCCTTATAATCGACAGCTGGAGCGATTCCACCAATTTTTTAAACAACTTCGCGATTTTTCCTTTTCTGATTTAATTAATCAGAATGTTCGAGCATTTACTACGATTCTTACATACATATGCTATTGTAATTAGAATTTCGTTCTTTTTTGTTCTGATTAATTAGTTGAATTATAAGACTAAAATTTTCCTCTTATAAAATATCTTATTCTAACTAAAGTCAGTGACTAGTGTTAATGATATCAATAAAGTCATTATTGCTAACACTGAAATAAATACGTTAGAATTTTTAGCAGCAAAGGCTGTAATTCACTAATGCCTAAATAATCGTTTATAACTTCTATTTCTTTGTCTCTTTCGTTATTTCGAAAAATAAATAAAATAAAATTTTCATACAACCTTATCGTCAACAGCTGGAACGATCCTGCCAATTTTTGTTGTCAACTTGGCGATTTTTCCATTTGGTAGTAATGTTAATCAATCAAAATGTGAGAGCATTTTTTACGACTCCTAATAAATGCTCTATGCTACTGTCCTTATAATTTGTTCTGGTTAATAAGTAGAATTTTAAGACAAAAATATTCTTCTTACAAAATATCTTATTCTGACTACGGTCGGTGGCCAGTGTAAATAATATTAATGAAGTAGTTATTATTAACACTGAAATGATTCAATTAGGATTTCTAGCAGCAATAGCTATAATTTCCTAATGCCAGAAAGTCAAAGTTGATATTATGTTAACTCTTCAGTGAACGGCGAAAAATTTATAAACAGTGTTTATGAAAAACATTAAGAGGGTCAAAACTTAGGAGATGAAATTTCTTGGTGATTGAAAATAAGGTTGATCCGTAGAGAACATCACCACTCTTCACATGGGAGATTTAGCGCCAAATATGGCGACCTGATGTTTTAGTTGGAGGATATCTTTATCCTTGAGACAAGATACAAGAGCTCGGAGAGTTGGTGATTTAAAAAAAAAAAAACGTCAAGGAGGTGATGCTCTCTCCTGTCGCACCAAAAATAAGTTGAATCTGTGCTTCAGGCAGTGAACGAGAACATAATATAGTTAATCGACGAATTTTGATGCAATACAGGGTTAGCAAGAAATAAATTAAGATGACTCTAAAATGCATTATATTAATATAAATGAGATAAAGTTTTAACCACAGATTATTGAGATGATTCAATTTACATTTATTAAACAAAAAAATTAGTTCAACATTTCATCGTTAGGTGAAACATAAAAATATTTAATATGGTTTATAATAGTTAAATAAAATAAAATTAAATTTGGTCAATATGCCTCCTTTATTTTCAACAATATTACATGATGGTCAATATGAATAGATGCACCATCCGACATGAAAATGATGTCTTGAAGACATCCACGCTGCAGAAGAGTTGGAATTATAAAATTCTTCGGCCTGTCGTGGAACTGTTGTCTTCAGATGGAATAAGTTTGGATTCTATTTGAAGTTATCACTTCAAAGAAATAAGGTCTGATGATATAGATAGCTGTAAAATCGCACTATTTTGTCCCTTTTTCAAAATGCAAGGGATAACATGAGAATTTTCCTCTCTTCAAATTCAACAGTGGCGGGTGTTAATTTGCCCATTGAGGCAAAAGAAGGCCTCATCACTCCGCAAAATGTTCCATGGCCATGTAAATAAATGCAAATTGTGTTACAGCACCATCTACTGGTTAAATTTTGTACTAATTTTTAAATAATAAATATAAAACGCATCAATTGAATAATCTTTAAAGGCCTCGGAAGTGAGTAAATTATTTCTTGATAACCTTATACATCGTAGCAAATTATTATAATTATTTTATGATTACTTAGAAAAGCTAAAATATCCACATCGGTTAGATACCTTTTCAAAGCAGAGAAGTGAAATCACTCCAACTTAAGTTTTAGGGATGCCTAATTTTTATTTTTGAATACTCCCGAAAATGGAGGAGGCGTTTATAAAGGGAGCATTTTATGACTTATTTTGAGCATAGATAAGAAATGAAAAATAGGAGAAATAAGTAAATTAGATATATTAATGGTAGCGAGATAGATTTCTCCGCATGGAGAATGTACACTGTAGTAGCATTGCTCATATCTCTCTCGAAAATTGGAGCCAATGTTGATGTACATATAAGGCGCATAAAATGACGTCACAGATTTTCATGTGAAATAAAAAAGGGCAAAATGGGCATTGTGGTTAGGAAACTGATTCTATGGTTTTGAAAACCATTTTAAACTCGTCACCTTCGGTAATCAGATAGTTCACTGAGGATACTGGCCTTCTTTAATTTCAATTTAATCGTTTGGATATAATTTCATAAACAAATTATTGCGAAATTAAGAGATATTCAATGAGTGACGGGATCTATCGGGACGTCATTCTGGAACAACATGTACATTTGTTTCGGGGCGCCATGGGCGTAAGATTTGTGTTTATGGATGACAGCTCCCGTCCTCATCGTGCAAACATTGTAAAATGTCCTCGATAGGAAGATAGCACCCGTGTGGACTGGCCAACATTCCAACCGGTCTTGCATGCATTAGAGCATATGAGGGACATGCTTGGCCGATGAATTACAGCCCATAAACTTTCTCTTACATGTATAACGGGACTTTGGAGAGCCTTGCTTGATGAATGGTGTAACAATCTCCAAGATCAGATCGATAATTTGATACTCACCATGCCTAGACGTTGTACAGGCTGTATTGCATCGTCTGGGAGATATACTATGAATTAACTATCATATTAACTTTGTAATATTGGTTTTTGTAAATAGGTTTAATATGAAATAGGTAGGGTTACAGCCTCGAGACATGATTTTATTGATATATATATATATATATATATATATATATATATATATATATACGCTCTCTTAGAAGCTCATTTCCTTTTTAGTAAATTAAGTATCATAAGTTGACAAAAAAAAAGCGATTTTTTAAACAAAATTTTATGATATCTGCTAATAAAAGTCAAGAACAAAATGTTTGTACGTATTATTTCTCTATCAGTCACACCGTCTGACTCAGACCTACCAAACATGGCACATCTATATTTGGATAGAGAGAATGTGTACCTCGGAGTAATTTTTTAAAACATTTTAATTAAACATTGATTTTTTAATGACATCAAATTAAAGTATGTGCGAATTCTTTCAGAAGTTGGACAATTTTTTTGAAATCTGCAAGCGATTACATTGGACGAATCTCGTAATTTTGAACCGCAGTCAGATGACGAGAACGACATCTGAGATGGCAAGCCTCTCTCCACATCACACTACACTAGCTGGAGGACGTTTGGTCCTGATGGATTTCAAGTGCAACAGACCCCCTTACACGACGGACAGAGGTTAAAGTGGTCATTAGTGTGCCCCCAAGTTTGCCGCCAATATGGCAACCCAACTTAACGCTCTTGTAGTAACCCTAATGATGTTTTGTTTACTTCTTCCTACAATGGTTGAATTATACATGAGCTTCAACTCTTTTTAATAAAATTCCTATAAATAAAATTTTTTATTAAATCCATTCTTTTTGCGTTTGTTTTTCTCGATTATTTATTATTTACTGTTCATGTTATCCACACAGTCCTTATGTTCAATGTGCTTGCGAATCTACTTGTTTCTCGCTTCCGTTGCTAGCGGAGCCGTAGGATGTTTTTTTAAGTTAAAAAATTCTGCCCAGTGCCTTCAACAGATGCCTCCGGCATCTGTTGAAATCACCTCGTCTGAAAAAAAAAAGAATGCTTATCGGAAAAAAATCATAATTATATTGCGATAAGTGATAACCGTAACTATCCCATAGAAGTGTTTGTTTACTTTGTTCGCCATCTTTATTGGCGACTTGCCATCCTTGGCGCGTCAAGGGGCACACTAAACGTAACTTTTACCATAGGTTTAATATGTAATAGGTAGGGTTACAGCCTCGAGACCCGATTCCATTGAAGAACCGTCGTGTAAGGAGGTCTGTTGCACTTGAAATCCGCCAGGACCAAACGTCCTCCTGCTAGTGTAGTGTGATGTGGAGAGAAGCTTGCCAGCTCAGATGTCGTTCTCGTAATATGACTGTGGTTCAAAATTACGAGATTCGTCCAAAAATAGCCCTAGTGTTGCTTTACAACGGGGCGTTAATATAACTTAACTAAACTGAACTTCTTAAAATTTCAACAATTGTGAAAAAAATCACATGATTAAATGTTTAATTAAACAATGACTACATTATTGCTCTGAATTTCTGGCCAACAAAGTAATCGTTTGCTGATTTCAAAAAATTGTCCAACTTCAGAAAGAATTCGCACAACTTTAATTTCATGTCATTAAAAAACAATCTTTTAGATTTTGAAATGGAGTAACATTTATTTTTGTAAATTAATTTTGTTAAATTGGTGTCATTAATAAGACAATATTTTAATTTTTGAAATGATGCAAAATTCATTTTTCTACAATAATATCTTCTGAACTTATTGTGAAAAAACAATAAGTTGTAAATGGCTTAAGATTTAATTAATTAAAATGTTTTAAAAAATTACTCCGAGGTACACATTCTCTCTATCCAAATATAGATGTGCCACGCTTGGTAGTTCTAAGTCAGACGGTGAGACTGATAGAGAAATAATACTGTTACGTTTTTAGCGTAGCGGGTTCGAATTGAATGGACTTTACTTGAGGACAGCACAAACAAATTTATTTATAGCTATTTACAAAATAATTGATAAAGTAAAATTTTCAGATAAATACAATCCAGCAGTCAACAGTCACAGCGTAAATGCAAGTCTTACGCACAATAAAAACAGACTGCAAAACAGCTATCCTATAGCACAGCAACAGCAAATCGTAGAGAGCTCAGTAATACAACGTTAACAGCAAACGCAAACACAGCTCACTAATCCGCTAGTCCAGCGAGACGCCTCTCTTCTGAGAGAGGATAAAGTAATTGACTGACTCCGGCTACTCGTCCCTTATATAGCCGAGGAAGCGCGTGCCCCGAAACTTCTCTAAACACCGCGCGCGATCAAGCGGCTACTAGACTATTCCTTTCGCCAAACCAACCTAGCTTGCGCGAAGCGTCGTCAAGTATCGCCATCTTTTTCTCGTTTTCGTGGCGCTCGCCCGCTTGCAACAATACGTACAAACATTTTGTTCTTTATTATTATTAGAAAATATTAAAGAATTGTGTAAAAAATAATCGCTACTTTGGTCAACTTATGATACTTAATTTACTAAAAAGGAAATGAGCTTCTAGGAGATTGTAAAAGAAATAAAACATAATTTCTAGAAAACGATAATGAACATTAATATAGCTTATTAAATAGATGGGGTTTTTTTTCTGAAAAATAATAAATTTATAAAAATATTGCAGAACCTTCAATTTTCCTCAAAGAAGAACTTTTGATAGAAAATGTTTTTGAAATTCGAACTCATCAAATTATTTGGAGCTTTATTTTCAGATACATCACAAAAGGTATCAAACAAATTAAAGTTGTAGCAGTTGCATTATTCTCGCCTTCTCTTTTGGATATTAGTTAACTTCCCTTTTGGTTACTAGATGGCAGTGCGTGATTACGTCATCACGCGCGCCATCCCATAATGTTTTGCGCTGGTAGCAGGGAGAGAGGTAACTCCGTCCTAGGCAGCTGTGTACTGGAATGTCTTGGTGTTACGTGTTGTCTTTGCGTGTTAGTACATAGTGTGTGAGTATGATGATTAAAAGGAAATGTTTCCAACAACATTCGTCTCGTTGCTTCCATGCACGGACACCACATAATCTACATACCACCACATCTGGCGCCCAACGTAAAATGAGTTCCGATAGAAGTGAAGGTCACCCTGACGATCACTAGGAAATCTTCGCGCCACCCGGCGCTCAACGGAAAATAGTTTTCTAATGAAATGCAAGTGTGTCGTCCCGACAATCTTGAAGCATCTTCGTGCCATCACATTTGGCACACAAAGGAAAATAACTTCTAATGGATGAAAAGTAACGTCGTCTCAACTATCAAAATATTTTCGCTCCATCATATCGGCAACCTACGAAAAGAATTTAGATTTGTGTCGTCCTTACGCAAAATAATTTTTCCCGACCTGGGAATGGTTCCGCATTGTGAAGTGATGAAATAAATGTGAAGTTGTCCCAACAAGCACAAGGAAAATATCCGCCAGCAACAACGGCTGCCATCGTTGATGTCCAAAAGAATACTCAAGTATTCAGTTCAAATCATAACTCGTACAGGACGTCGACCCCTGTACCGAGTATAATTTATTGTGTTTCTCAAGCAAAATCTGCATTTCCTGTGAAAGTGTCCATTTTATCAAATTTACAGCTCCGAAAATTCATTTGTTTTGTTTGGTCGTTTCTGTTCAATTCCAGATAAGTGTATAAACTTTTACATTTTATTTTGTTTGTCAACAGCATCCAGCATTGAATATAACATAACTGCATATTTGATTCTTCCTTATCTGTGAAATGTTTTGCTATTTAATATTTAATAATTTCTAAGTTACTTAAATTAATTAGTTAAGCTATATTTTCTAAGCATATCTATCGTTGCAAATTATATTTTGAAGTATCTGTGTTATTTTTATTTAATCTCATTGATTTGATTTTTTTTATTATTTCATTGAAAGTGCGTAAGAATATATCTTTTAAATAGTAAGGTATTCTATATCATTATGTATTTGCTGTATTTTTGTATTTAATTTAAGAGCTAACTAATTTATTGTAGTTGATATTTCTTTGTCCGGAAGTTAACGTACCAAAACTCTTCTCTCTGTTACTGTGTCCTTGAAGTGGAGACGCCAAGTCTCGTACGCTGAGTCACCCCCTTGCAGTGACCCATCTAAACAAGCACTGAATACTTTTTTTTGTTTTCTTTTCAGATCTTTGTTATTGTAAAAAGCTATTCAGATAGATTTATTTCTTTTTCAGTGTAACGATTTTTTTGATAGATTTATTATTTCTTTTTCAGTGTAACGATTTTTTGATAGATTTATTATTATTATTATTGCATTCTAAAAACTAACGGAGATTTTCATTTGTGTTCTACCTATTTAATGATTTTTTTTGTTGTTGTTGTATGTTCAGGGGAGAAGGTAGATGTGCAACTGTTACTTCGTAATCAAATTTCTAATTTAACTTCCTTTTTAATCGAATAATTCGTAGGGAAAATGGCTTTTCTAGCTAAAGGTAAAAAAATTGACCTCTACAATTTAGCATTGGAATTAGGTTTAGATGCAACACCCGAAGATAAGATAATTGTTTTGCATGACAAAATAACGAAATCTGCATTCTATGCCGAAAATAAACAGTTCGTGACTGATACGTTCAATAACATTATAGATGAACGGAAAAAGTTAGAAGAAAACAGAAAAAAGCTAGAAGAAGAAACTTTGAAAACAGAAAAATTGGCTAAGGAAAGAGCATTTGAGCTTGAGAAGCTTAAGCTCCAAAATTTAAATTTATCAAACTCTAATCAAACTGATTCTATTCCAAAGCGATTTGATTTACAAACAGTCTTACCAACGTTTCGCCCTGAAACAGATGATATTTCATTATTTTTAACTATGTTCGAAAGACAAATGAAACTTTTAAATGTTTCTAATGATTATTGGGTATCTTATTTAATGGGTGTACTCCCAAGTGAGGTAAGTAATTTAATAGCAAGAGAGCCTGAGGAAATATTTAAGGACTATACCCATATCCGTGGTATATTATTACAACGGTTTAAGCTGACAGCTGATCGTTTTCGAATTCTTTTCAGTCGACATCAAAAACGAGATGATTCCACATGGAAAGATTTCTTCTTTGAGCTTCGAACCTACTTTGAAGGTTGGATTAATGAATTGGAAATCGATTCATTTGAGAAATTAAAAGAACTTATGCTTTCTGATCAAATAAAGAAAAGATGTCCTCCGGACTATAAAAATCATTTTTTAGATATTTGGGAAACACTAAATGATCCTGTCTTGTTAGCTGAAAAGCTGGATTTTTATGAAAACATAAAGTCGCCTCATCAAAAATTAGTAAAAACTCCAAAGTCGCAAGAACTCTTTAAACCGAAACTCTCTAAAAATGCTAGTGAGCAGAACTTCAAGAAAACCCAATTTGCTAAATATGAGAAATCAATTCCATCGAGTTCTCAGAACATTACTGGTTCTAATTCAAACAGGCCATCCCGACATGTGGAGAATTCTGTTTATTGTTATGACTGTGGAAATCCTGGCTTTATCAAATCTAAGTGTCCAAATTGTTCTTCAAGGAAAGACCATTCACCGGTTAATGCTATACAAATGTTTACCTGTTTTACCTCTCCAGTAGCCTTAATTTCCATAGAAGTATATGAAGCTTCAGGAACAGTTTGTGCTGACACAGGAGCCAATCAATCAATTGGAGGAGAATTGATGTTTAATTTTTTAAAGAAGCGTGGACAGCAGTTCACAGAGATTGACCTTGCTATCTGTCTGGCTGATGGTCAACAATCAACATCAGTTGTTTTGAAAACTACAGTGCCGATCACAGTGCTTGGCCGAACTTTCCTCACTGAATTACATTTTCTCCCACATGCTAAAGGGAATCGCACTCTCCTCGGAGTTGACTTTTTGAGGAAATCAGGAATTGTAATGGATATTAAAAAAAATTCCTGGTATTTTGGGGATAAACCGAACTGCAAAATACCTTTTGCTAAAGATCTCCCCATACCAACAAATAATAGCCCTGTCGAAATCAATAATAGTTATTGTCCGACGAATTCAGTAACTAGTGATAGTTCAGTGCAAAACAATTCTGTTGCACCTGAGACTAATTATCCTTGTTTACGCCAAGAAGAAGGTCAGAATCTTGATGCGAAATCGAGAAATCGCTTAACTGCCTTGCTTAATGAAAATGAAGATATTTTCCGACTAGGGGGAGAGCCAACTCCTTATGTTAAGCATTTTATTGACACAGGTGACCAACCACCAGTTGCATCTGCACCTTACAGACTGTCGTCAAAACAGAAAGAGCTCTTAAATAAAGAAATTAGTGAACTTTTAGCCAATGATGTCATAGAAGAATGCGAATCGCCTTATGCAGCACCGGTAGTTTTAGTCCCAAAGCCTAATGGAAAAATCAGATTGTGCGTAGATTACCGAAAACTAAATTCTATAACCAAACCTGACAAGTATCCACTTCCGGTTATGGATACATTGTTACATGATGCAAGATCCACTGCTTTTATGTCTACTCTTGATTTAAAGTCTGGATATCATCAAATTGAAGTCAATCCTGCTGATAGGGACAAAACTGCATTTGTATGCCCTTTTGGTACTTTTAGATACAAAAGAATGCCTTTTGGTCTCAGAAACGCCCCAGCAACTTTTCAACGACTTATGGACCAGTTCCGAAATGGACTCCCTACAGTTAATATTCTAGTATATTTAGATGATATATTTGTATTGTCAGAAACTTTTGAACAACATATTCAAGACTTGAAGCTGGTTTTCGAAAGACTCCGCAAATTTAAATTATGCGTAAATAGAGAAAAATGTAAATTCTCATGTGCTCGTGTGAAATATTTGGGATTGTGGATAACTTCTAAAGGAATTGAAGTAGATCAAGATAAAGTTGCTGCAATTCAGAACATTCCTTGTCCAAGAAATATTAAACAATTACAATCCTTTTTGCAGACCTGCTCATGGTACAGGAAATTCATCCCGAATTTTTCCGATATTGCTAGACCGCTTAGCAATCTGACAAAAAAGAATACTGTTTGGAAATGGAGTAAACAAGAGCAGCAAGCCTTTCAAACTTTAAAGCAATGTCTGGTAACTCCACCCGTATTGAAGCAAGTTGATCCCACTAAACCTTTTATCATCCGGACGGATGCAAGTGCTTACGCCTTAGGTGCAGTTCTTCTACAGGGAAAAGATCTTGCAGATGAAAGACCAATAGAATATGCCAGTAGACTCTTGAGTTCTGCTGAAAGGAATTATTCGACAACTGAACGAGAAGCTTTGGCTGTTGTTTGGGCCTTGAACAAATTTCGAGGATATATTGAAGGTGCTGATATTACTGTAGCCTCTGATCACCAACCCTTAAAGTGGTTAATGACTTTATCGTCACCCACTGGAAGGTTAGCCAGATGGGCACTTCAAATTCAGTCCTATAACTTGAAAATCGATTATTTTCCAGGCAAATGCAACGTCGTCGCTGACATGCTTTCTCGACCTGAGTGTAATGATAAAGACACTTGTGAATTACGAACTATTGTTATTGATGTCCCATCAAGAACAGCTGCTGAACTTAGAACTGAACAACTGAAAGATCCTGAACTGAAGAAGATCATAGATTGTTTTGAGGATACTGACAAAAGTGTTGATTTTGCAAATTGGACGCAAAGGGGATATGTCTTAAATCAAGGAGTACTCTATCGCTACTCTCCACATTCTGAAGAGGATGAAGCTCAATTGGTTGTCCCATGTCATGAAAGAGAGAACATTTTAAAACTTCACCATGATGCTCCTACAGCTGCTCATTACGGAGCTGATGGAACTTTTTCTCGAATATCATCCAGATATTATTGGACAGGCATGAGGAAATATATTACTGATTATGTCAAGAATTGTGAAGATTGCATAAGATATAAGGCAACGAACCAAAAACCTGCTGGTCTTTTGCAGACACCTGTTCCTGCTCAACGTTTTGAAAGTATAGCTGTAGATCTCTTTGGACCCTTACCAGAATCGAGTGAAGGTATGAAGTGGATCTTCATCGTTGAAGATTGCACAACCAAATGGGTAGAGTTATTCCCATTAAAGCGAGCTACTGCTAAAGAGTGTGCATTAACACTACTTAATGAAGTCTTCTTAAGATATGGATTACCCCGTCGTTTAATAAGTGACAATGGTACACAGTTTGTTAGCGCCATCATGCAACAGTTGTGTTATACATTAAAAATTAATCAAAGTCTAGTTCCTGTTTATCATCCACAGGCAAATCCGGTTGAACGTAAAAACAGAGACTTGAAACCTCGTTTGGCAATCATGGTAGGTAATAACCATACCTTATGGACTGAGAAATTACCATCCATTAGATTTGCATTGAACACTGCAAAATGTGAATCTACAGGTTGCACTGCAGCTTACCTGAACTTTGCCCGAGAATTAAGAACTTTAGATGATGTTACAACTGATCTACGGTCTGTCATTCATAATGATAATTTTGTTCCAGAGTTCACACCTTACTTAAAACGTTTTGAGAGAAACATGTCTCAAATTAAAGAAAATATTGAGAAAAGTCAAGATCGTCGAAAGACATATGCTGATAAATCACGTAAACCGAGCCCTAACTATAAACCTGATGATTTAGTTTGGGTAAAGCTTCACCCGTTAAGTAAAGCGAACCAAAGTAGAACTGCCAAGTTTATGCCAAGGAAAGATGGACCTTATAGAATTTTATCCCAGAAATCACCCTCATCCTTCGTAATAGCTAGTTGCGACAAACCTGATGAACCTTTAGGTGTATACCATGCATCAGCTCTTACACCTTTTAGAAATGCAACACAGAACCAATCTCCTGTGATGCCTTTAAAGAAAAGAGGTCGACCTCCCAAACAAACTCAAACTGGACCTCCCAGGCAACCTTCAAAGGTTAATAGCAATCCTGACACAAGTGCCAAAGTATCCAATATCACACCACCTCGCCGGGACGGTTTGAGGCGGTGTAGGGGGAGGATGTAGCAGTTGCATTATTCTCGCCTTCTCTTTTGGATATTAGTTAACTTCCCTTTTGGTTACTAGATGGCAGTGCGTGATTACGTCATCACGCGCGCCATCCCATAATGCTTTGCGCTGGTAGCAGGGAGAGAGGTAACTCCGTCCTAGGCAGCTGTGTACTGGAATGTCTTGGTGTTACGTGTTGTCTTTGCGTGTTAGTACATAGTGTGTGAGTATGATGATTAAAAGGAAATGTTTCCAACAACATTCGTCTCGTTGCTTCCATGCACGGACACCACATAATCTACATACCACCACAAAGTGATTTCCCGGTCAATTAGGCGTAAAATGCTGAATTTTCCTCATTTTATCGATACAAAAGCTATTTCAAAAATAAGAACTTTGTGTAACCATGGTGACATTATTGCAGAACAACTAATTTATTTGGTTGAGTGAATATGTTAATACAATTAGGAATTAACTTCAATGTATGGTTTTTCAGATATAGGTGCTTTCGCAAAGTGTTCCGAGAGTTTCAAATGCTGCCATTTTTAATAGACAATATGGATATTATTCTAGTCCAAGATTCTTCAGCAAGAAGTATTCGAAATATTTTTTTCGATACATTTTAGAAGTATCTGAAAACTGGTAGAGGGAATATGAATTTAATTAATTCTCTATTTTGAGTTTTATATATTCACAATCAATTAATGTTGAAGTCACAAAACACGTATGAAATTAGATACATTATTTTTTATAACATTGACAACAGTGTATGGGAAGACATATTTTTGCTTCGTTTTTTTTAATAATTGTGCCCTGAAACACTTAAAAAAAGGTTCCATGAAAGTATCAGGTAACTTCTCAGCAAAAAGATTCAATTAAAATGTTTTATTATTATTATTGGTAATTTTTAATAATCTTCTAATATTTCAGTCTTTAAATGCTTCATTTCATAATTATGCTATCAAATTGACTATATGTGTTTAAAACCTTTCAACTTTGGAAATGCGCATATTGTAATAAAAAGTCTGACTAAAAAGAAAAAAAAGAGGTAATTATGTCTATTTCATTTCGAACATTTTTTTTATTAATTTTATTCTATTATCTGCTCATAATGAGGAATTCATTTCAACGACAATTATAACAGTCATTATAAAGAATTAACTATCCTTATAACAACAGTTATAATGACAATAACAGCTCGCACTATTATTATAAAAGAAGATTTCGATGCAAGAAGAGGATCATTCCATTTTTTATGATTTTATATCTTTACTTGATAAACGCGAAAAAAACTGACTTTCTTTTAGTATTAGAACTAGAACAGAAGAATTAGAAGAACTATTCTTAGCTAGAAGAATGAAAAAATCGTTTATTTTTGGAATTCTGACATATCGGAACTGTTTCCTAATTGCCATGAGGCTTTGGTGCAGGTAACTGGGGAATTTTGCCAATAAAATTGAACACTGATGCTTATTACAATATAGAAACGAAAATCTATAAAAAGGAAGATTTTTAATTGTCTATATATGCACATAGTTAAATTAAAAATTTCTTTATTCCCCGAACTGTTCCATTGATACAAAGATTTCTTTGTATAATCATGGTAGTTTTGTTTCAGACAAGGAAAGTAATACAAGGATGCGTTCAGATCTGAATGAACTCAGATCGATCCGATCACTGCAGTTTGGATTTTCAAAATTTAAATAAATTAAAATGGATTCGAAAACAGGAAAAGTACTTTATGGACCATTCAAATCCTTTCAGACAATCTTCTTTTTTCTAGGAGTGGATATTACATGCAGAAAAAGGTCTTTGAATAACAGTCGATCCATTTTTTACTTTTGCTATCGGACTTTCACGAAGTTCGCATGGATAGCTTATATATGCTGGTCCATAGCAACGTTCATCAAGCATGATGTTCTAAGTCACGATTTAAATTTCGTGGCAAAACCTGTAGTGGCCGCTAAATTTGGAGATGCAAGTTCTTTTATTATTTGGTGCGCACTGATGAAGAGGCAAAAGAAGATTTATGCTCTCTTGGTAGATATTTATTATTTGGGCAAGAGTTTGAAAGCAAATTTCAATCCTAAATCGATGAGTATCTGCGCAGGTATCATAGTACTAGCGCCATTAATTTCTTGGCTGACAATTTTCAGCTACAGTCAAGACAATTGCTTAAAATTTGTGAACTATGCATTTTTGCTTTATATTCAAGTGCAAAAAGAGTACAGCTGTAAAATAATGTATTGTACGATGTTCTTTCTCAACTTTTTTAGACAGGCTTTAAACGTGGCAACGGCCGTGTTTTATGCAATTGGTTGTTGCTTTCTACGTAATCTTATGCATAAACACTCAATGGCAACTAATGTGAGAATTGATGTGAGCTTTGAAGATTTTCTGAACCATTTAATAACTTACGATAAAATAATCAATGTTTTGATATCCTTGGAAAAAACAATGTCCTTTCCCATTTTTGTCCTTGTGCTCAGAAATTGCTTGGATATGTTTTCGGGTATCATCCTCCTAGATTCCTCGGAGAATTCAGGCTCTGATCTATGGATAAAAGAACGTTTTCTTTTCCTAGTGATTAATTTTTTGATATCCTCGATTTCTTTCTTGTCCATCTGTCTGACTGCTTCTAGTGTCCACGAAGCCAGTAAAAATGCAAGAAATGTCCAGGAAACAATGATGAAACACATCTTTCTGACTGGAAAGAAATTTGATGGCGATGATCTTCTTCTTCTTTCCTCTCTTTATGGCGATGCAACCTTTACTCTGTCTGCTTGGAATTTCTTCTACTTCAAAAAGAGCATTGTACTTACAGCGATTGGAAACATCTTAACTTTTTCCCTGCTCTTACTACAGTTTCAAATACGATAAAAAAAGAAATACAAACAATTTATATTTTATTTCCCGAAGCATATTCAAAAAACAATACATCTTTTGCTGTTCAAAACAATTATACATTTTTAGCAAAATAATGTTATTAATATATAATAAAGAGCTTCATCCCCTAGCTTGCTTTCGCTTGGCAATTCCAATGCTGTTCGATATTGTAAACGATGTTCATAAATTACATTTAGCAAGTTTTTAAACTCCACTAACCATTCATTCAATGCTGGAAGCTTAATCTTTCCATCATGAGAATATTTTTGATCAGCCAGCTTCCAATTCAAAACTCATAAGTCCCAAAAAGAAAATAATTCAAAAATATTAAATCAATTTTTCACAATTGGGCGTCAATTTAGCAATTTCACGATCAGATTATCTTTTCAATTGCCAGATTCCTGCATGGTCTTTCTTCGCATTTTTTCTTCGTCTGACATCACTAAAAGGCCCAGTACTATTAAAAAAAACAATTTAGTGTTAACAAGTGTATTACTTAGATATTCAGACAATTGTAAGCCTAGAGACAAAACAGTTCCTTTAAGGCCTTACCACAAGACAAAATACTACTTACACTTTCGTGAATAAATGAGAGCGAAAGTGACGTCAACTGATAATTTTCTGTCTGGTAAACCTAGAAACGCAGTTGTACGGTATGGTGTATTTACCACTCAAAAGAAACGGCGGAAATAATCAAACTACTACTATAAACAAACTATAATCATATAAGTTGGATTAGAATTGGTGTCAATTGCGCCATTCTTGGCTACTTCATTGTCATAGTTTCACATGATTAGTTGAATTTCGTTTGAAACGATATTTCTGCCACTATCTTTTACACTTTCAAGCTGGTTTAAAAAAAGCTCACGATGATGAAAATCTTGCGTCAGCGGTTGCTCGCAGGCATAAATCGAAGACTGACCACAAAAGTGTAGACGGTAGACCTTTAATGCAAAAGGGTAAACAGACCGGAAAGTTATTTATCAGTATTACCACAAACGGCGAGTCTGAAAGTAGAATTAACAAATAATGTTGTTTTAAACTTATTTTCTGTTAATTAAAGCTTTGATTTTTTGCCACCATTTTACCGTCAACCATATTATAAATGCTTACAATTACGTGATAACAAATATTTCAAATAATACAAGTAAAACAAATCTCAAAGATGGGTCAAGTGACGCGTTATCTACCAATAATACGCAATGTTTATATATATTACGTGACGATAGATAAAAACGTATCTTGAACAAATTTTCTATAACAATTTCTACATTAACAAAGCCCTTGTTTTTTTCCCCCCAACTCTTATATAAATAATAGCGAAGTCACTTCGAATAATCACTTCTGCACGGAAGCTAACATGCAAAGAATCAAACAACGATTACTGACAAAACACTATTCTCTCCCATCACTCTACATCAAACAGCAAATTAGTGTAGGGACATTCAGAAAGAAACTATTGATTATCCATTTTTAGTTCATCAGAAGCTTTACTCATTCCTTCAAGAATCGAAGAGAAATACAGAAAACGATAGCCAGTAATATCTCTGAAATTTCAAGATGATTTCACATTTTCAGTTAGCCAATAGTTCATCTTAAAATAAGATGGGACGCTAACATCAACCGATTATATATCTGCCATAATCGAATGATAATGATATACAACTCCTCTGAAAAAGCGGAAATGCTAACACACCATCACACATCATGTACACTACAGAATAAGAATGTTTTGCTGTAGAACAATCAGGGGAGAAATTAGACCAAACACATTCTTTCAATAACTGGGACAATCTCACAAAATTAAAAGAGCTAATTAGACATGATCATTTTGTGGATTTACTGCGATGCTTAACCGTACAGAGGTTAGTTTGTTGAATTTCAATGATGCAGAAATTATTTTCAAGCTGTTTTATTTTCACAAGTTCAGGAGAAAAAACTTTCGAATTTTGCTTAATTTTTAAATCAATAGCATATTTCATATTTTTAAAGTGCATGCATATCAAATTTGATCTATTTCTAGGTGATACATTATATAGTCCACCTTTATTATTAGTAGAGATGAATTGGTGTGTAGGCACTCTATACAACAGATAGCAGAATCAGACTACCACATTTGATACAGATATATCTTGAAAAACAGATCTCAAATATATATATTTGAGTCAAGCGTATTAGAAACAACAATTAATACCACCATCAGCAACTCACACACGCTCTAGTGTCGTTCGTCTCACTGGTGGGTGAGTGAGAGGTGAAAGCTTTATAAACTAGATCACATCCTCTGGAGACGAGTAATTACTTTTGTCTAGTGGCTATGTAACCCAGCTACAAACTCTAATATTGCGAGTTCGGTCCTTACCATTCATCCACAACCGCAAGCATGCAAATTTTGACACTTTTCATCCTAGAACTGATAACTTTTCTTCAGTTTTACATTTTATTATTCATAATTCTTGTTTTGGATTGCTAATATTGTTTTTGTACAACGTTTTGGTCGTTTCGATGTTAAATTTAAAGTTTTCCCTGAAAAAGCGCCCTCTGGTGCACATTATATATATATATATATATATATATATATATATATATATATAAAATTCCTGAGCGCATGTTGTGTATAGTATATATACCAAATTTCGTTGTAATCCGTTCACCTGTTTGCGTTGTAGAGTGCTGTTTATGGGGTAAATTTAATTATAACCACCCTGCGCGTGTATAAATATATGTATTTCGACATGATTTTCAAAAACAGAATTTTCACTCCCGCGTTCATTTTATTCTATATAGATTATGGTGAAAGATCGATATCTGTGTAAGACGTAGGGTTTCTTTTATGAGAGCGGTTGAAACAATATTCACATCCCGTTTTAGTTCCAAAATTTTATTAATATGTAGATACGGGACACAGCACAGACATTAAACAAAAATACTAAAGGCACACAATACTATTCCATCATCTATCTATTTTGTCAGTCTTAGACCCAGACTAATCTCAACTTTCTCGCTTCATCAGTCCTCCATTCTGACTCCAATTCCAACTGACATCCTTCTTCTTCGTTCGTCAGTTCCGGAATGCCCGTGGTTTCCCCCTCAGATTCGCTTCTTAGCATTTCTTCTTCGTTCGACTGTCTGTGGTTGACTTCTGTCCACACTTAACCCTTTTCCCTCTGCGTTTTTGCGTATCTCCACAAAAAGGGTTGCTAAGTGATTTTAGCAGGGTTGCCAAAGTTGGCGGACCTTACAATCTGATTAACATTGGCATTCTTCAGTGAGCGTCAACATTCACATAAACGCGATTCTGGTAGATATTAACATTCACCGAATGAGAGAGGGTCACTTGTGTACAGCCGATCCCCCCGCCACCATCATCGAACGTAGCAGTATCGACAGGATTTGTTATGGCCGAAGAGAGGGACACTCACTAGGCAATGCTGACATTCTCTCATTTCGGTCTTGCTCAGTTTCATTTCTTTTCCACTCGTATCAAATAACAAAAAGAAATGTTTATCTGTCTTTCTTTTTTAAATGCAATAACGATTCAACAAAAAGGCAATATTCTGGATGAAGAAGCTAGTCGCTAAAGACGGCAAGTTATTTTGTTTTGTCTTTTTGACCATATTATTAGAGCATGAAAAATGATTTTTTCATCGTCTTAAAATTTAAAAGATTGCCGTTTCAATGATCCAGATTAATATTTCAATTCCTACTTGCTCGTAAACGAAATAAAAAGAAAGTATTGTAATTGTTGAAAAAATTGAAATCGTGATTTCAACGAATCTTCACATCTTTGATTGATAACTCACAAATGCTTTAACCTATAAGGATAAATTTGGTATATGATCTTTAAGATAAATTTGTAGATTTTTATTAAATTTAATATATTTAAATATTTCTTAGTGATTTCTTTTTACTACAATAATAGTTCTATGGCAAAATTTAGTTTCAATCTGTTTTGAAAAACGTATTTAAAACACAGATCCGATTTTTGAATACTATTATCCGCATGCCAAGAAAAACAAAATATTCAGTCATAATGATGGAAAAAAAGATTTTTTGTCGAGAAAGTTACTTTTTAAGTAATAAAAAATTAACCACTCAATTAACCGGGATAAATAGTAGCCTATGTCTTATTCCAGACTATAACCTATCTCTGTGCTAAATTTCATCCAATTCCTTTCAGTGGTTTTGGGGGTGATTAAGTTATAAATATCCATCCAAACTTTCACTTTTATAATAGCAGTATAGATTTTTTTAAAAAAAAAATTCATTAAAAACCGAAATTTAATTATTTGGTCAAAACGTAAATATCATTGAAAACAATTTTTTTTTCCCATCTTCAACATGATGCAAAAATCAATTTTGTGCTGTAATATTTTCGGAAGTTATAGCGGAAAAACGCCAAAATTTTGCTTAATTTTTAATTAATTAAAATTTTAATAAAAAAAATTCTAAAAAGGGGATCAGAGGTGCACATCCCCGGCCCCAAGGTATACATGTACCAAATTTGGTAGCTGTAGATCGAACGGTCTGGCCCGTAGAACGCCAACATACACGCATTGAACTTTATTATAAGTATAGATTATTCGAAAAAGCTTTGACCACTCCGTTTGGTTTTTTTTATCTATTTTTAACCCAATTAAAAATATTTTAAGAATATTTAACAATACATATATTTAACTGTTGTAAAAAAATTCAAATCGTTTACACTGCAGTAACAAATATTTTATTCTGAATTTATTTTCTTTGATTTTTCAAAAAGAATTTTTTAGATAATGAGGAGAGTTTCCGTCTACAATTCGTTTTAAACATATTTTTTTGAAATTTTGGTATACTTACAACAAAGATTTAAATGTACATACATATAAGCAATGAAGAAAATTTTTTTAAACGAATTCATTTTTATTCATCTTTTTCTTTAATGAATTTATTTATCGTCTTCATCAACTGAAAGCCATTTTATTGTAATAAACTGAATTTTAAGGTGAATCAATTATTACTGAATAATCAGTTGAGATACTACATAGGTTATTTAATAATAACAAATAAATAAAAATTAATGTGAAATCTTTATGATTTTTAAGTCATTAATCAGTTTGAAACAATTTCTCTCTCTCTCTATTATATATATATATATATATATATATATATATAAAATATTTTTTTAACTTTCATTTTCAGTTTTTCTAAATGGCAAAGTTTTGGAACTCAACCGGTTTTGAATGAAATAACAGCTATAATGTCATAGTTCTACGTCAAACCTTTAAAGACGCATCTACTACCAAAGAAGCATACATAATAATAATGCAATACTGGTGTACTGGTAAGAGCAGGTAAAAAATATATATGCGATTAAAAGAAGATGAATATGGTAATTTATGCTTTATGCATTGCCTACGAGATTTCGAGCTTCAATTATTCAAAAACTTTTAACGAAAACAACACTACATTCTCACATGATAAAATATTCTATTGTACACACAAGATTCAATACTGAATGATTACACCTTTAGTAGAGATATTTTTTAAAACCACATTTGGTTTCAGAAAGAAAAAAAAAAGTGTATTACTGATTACTTGTGTGTTTAATTGCCTCCGTTTCAAATTAAAGTTCGAATTTTAGCAGAGATGATAGAAACTCAGGGAAATACGTATAATGAAGAGAATGGTATAAGGGTTCTAAAGTAATATAGTAAAGTTTTGCTGAGGAAGACATTGAGATTAAATTACACGGAATATTTAATTGAAATCTTCAGAAATTATAAACCTTCGTGAGTCAAATGGCCGATAAAAACGGCAAGTTGAACCAATAAACTCCGTTTATAAAAAGAGATATATTAAATATATATACACACACATAGATATTGCTAACTTTCGTGACACACAAACCGCTGTTATTACATTTTGGTGAATGGCAACAGTCAAATGTAAACAAATTCCTATAAGAAACGTTGTCAGCTGCTTCATTATAAGTTTTTGCAGCAGTACCTACTCATGAAGCCAATGCTTCGCTAATTAATGAAGCTGCAAAATATTATTAAAAATGCTCTGAATAGTCATCAAAAACGCCGACAGCTCATATTAAAGAAAAGATGCAAAGAAACCAAGAATCAAACAAAGTTTAATTTAGAGCGAAAGTAAACTTAACCATTGCCAGATGGATATTGCTATGACTCATGGCCTCATCTTCCAAACCTATTATCTCAGAAGAAGGATTTTAACATTATCTTAAAACTTATCCCCCACTTCGAAATAAGGATGAGATGCTTCCGGCATGGTGGTTGGGTCTTGCCACCTTGGAGGGTACACTAATAGGTGGGGATCTGATTCATCCCCCCATCGATGACGGGACGCACTTTCTACGGGAAGAGTTGTAGCGAAGCCGGTGATGGCTTTTAGGACTTAATCCCAGCTCTCGCCAGAGTTGTTGCGGTTGTCGGATCGTTCAGTTTTTTGTTTTATCCATGTGCCTTCGGGCGGGTCGGAGAATCAGTGATAAGACTTATCTTAAAACAATCAGGTTTTTAATAATTTCAATTTCATTTCTACACAAAGCTTTCATTATTTACAATCAATTTTTAAAAAATAACACACAATTTAAATGTGTTGATTTTTAAAGTAATGAAATTTTAGCATCTATCTATGCATTCAATCGTGTGTGTTTCGCTCAGTTAATATTAAGATTAAAAAATAACAGCTTTCTTTGGGCATCGGTTACGAAGTATGATTTTCATTCCTTCTTTTATTTCGAAGTATACATATTTTTACTTTCTTGTATATGTAGCGTAAAGAAAATATAGTAATTCTCAAAATCGAGATTTGGGCGAATTCCCAAGTTTCAGACCTGTTTGCTGTGACTAAAAAAATTCAAAAATTCTTTCAGCTAGATGATTAAAATTTTGTATACGTTTTTAACATCAAATTCGCAGAATTTTATTAAATTTTGTGTAAAATCTGGTTCGAAAAAGTTCGTAAATCCGAATATTAGTTTATACGATAATTATAAAACAAAGAGAGATCGATACATAAGATTCCGTATACAGATTTAAAGGATTAGTGCAGACAGATGTTTATCAACTTTTGAATAAAATTGCTCAAAAAATTGATTGTCTGTCGGTCTTTAATTTCACAAATGCAATAACTTAAATATATCAAATTTGCAATGCGACTTTGTGACTACAATTATAGTTCTGTGGCAAATTCTAGTGTCAATCGGTTGGGAAAAGCGAGCCTAAAACAGAAATTCAATGTTTGGAAACTATTAACCACATGCCAAGATTAATCGCCAAAAAGATCGCCAAGAATGGCATGATAGATTCAGCAAAAGGCTAAAGTCCCGATAAAAGTTATTATTTCATAACTATTGTGCGCCAATGCCTTTCACTTACATAACAAGCTTATTTGAGAATATGCGAGAAAGTTTGGGGAAGACTACTATCACTGGTTTAATTTGGACGCGTTATAATTTATTTTGATTTATTCAATTAAAATCAACGAGCTAATAAGGTAAGAAATGTTTAAAAATAGGTATTCTCTTTAATATTTAACAACTTAAAATGGAGAGGGGTGGTCTCTCAAAACAACTACTTGGATAAAATTTGGGCCGATTTTTCAATAAGCAGCAAATAGTTGATTTAGGAATAGTGAAAATAAATATAATAATTATGTATTTTACTCTTATCAAACTTTAAAAAAATATTCGATGCAATTTTATAGCAAAAATGACGATAATTTACCTCAATCTTCATACTTCAGTTTGTGAGACAAGGTGAAGGGCAATAAATATACAAACAAAAGCGAGACAACAGTGAAGTTTACAACAGTTTTATTTCTAATTAAAAATCCGACAAACCCATTCATAGAGTTGTAAATGGTGATTAAGAAGAAAAACGAAATTTACGAGCAAAGGTCATGTATGTACAAAGGACCACACAAAAAGCACAAAAGTACTGCCACTCGTTCTAATTTGCATAAAAGGTGCTTTCGCAACTCAAGAGTATCTTACAATCATCCAATGCACAGACATCACAGGGACTGACTTAACATAATAATAATACACAGCAACATTTGCAAACTTACATTAGTAACAAAAGCTATATGGCACAAATTTACAGCATTCCTTTTACAATAGATTTCTCTTCTCCCAATAAGCAGTTAGGAAAAATATCAAATTTTTGAAGACAATTGAATTTCATTCGATACCATAATAATCTGCCTCATTTAGAGTTGGTCAAACTATAATAATTGGTTTCAGAATTCACAATCCTGAAATTATAATTCACAGGGCTAAAAAATACTGAATTGCATTCTACTCGAGGATACAAAGAGATTCTGAGGAGCAACAAACATCTACAACTGAAGGGAATATTTAAAAAAAGAAAAAAAAAAAAGGAAGATTGCTCTGATTTTTATTTCTAATACAAAAATGGTAACTAAAAGGATTTTAAATATAAATATTGCAACAACTTGTACTTCATTGTTTAAAACAGTATATACAGTTATTTGAACTTTGTTTTTACTCAGAAAGAGATGTTTAAGTGATTTCAATAAAATTCAATTTGCATTAAAAGAAAGTAAATAGATTTCTCTATTTTATTTTATTCAATGACAGACAAGGGAAAAAAAAGAACAGACTAATACTACAAAATTAGGCATTTTTCATCAACATGACAGCAGCCATAAGTTGGCTAAAAATCACTCATTTCACTACGCATGAGTGTTATATTTGACAAATTTGCATTTTATAGAGCCTATTGCGCAAGTAGAAAGCAATATATCACTTTAGCATTTACACAAGGTATTGCTGCCGAAGAAATGATAAAACACTCGAAACTAAACCAAACTCCAGATTTTTAAATGTATACATTTAGCTAAACCTTTTCCTAAACTTCAACTTTTTCAGTACAAAAAGAAAAGAAATGCATATATCAGCTTATTGTCTATATTAAAAATGAGTCATTTATATAAAAAAAGGTGAAAATTTTGATTTTGTTAGTTATCTAAATATGTGTATATGCATCTAATATACATTTTTTTTATGAGGGGGAGGATTTTTTTAAAGTCATACTTTAAATCCCATCAAACCATTTAACTGATATTTGGACAGTTTACAATGATCCAAAAATGAGTTTCTTTTTAATTACAGTTTCAATTTTTAGCATAGAATACATTTTAAAAATATATTATATTATAATCAATGATCAAACTGAGGGACATTTATTAGAATAAATAAAATTGTGTTGTAGCTAAAGAGATCAAATAAGCGCCCCTTTTTAAGTTTTAACATACAACAATTTCTACTGAAATACTGAACTACTACTGAAATAAACACATGATTAAATTAACAAAAGAAAAAAATTACACTTAATCTGCTATATATGGTAATACAATAGTATTGGTAATAAAAAGATAGTGGGTTCAAGTCTCAAATTCAACAACACAAAAAAATCTATGTGGACCTTCTGAACAATGAAAATATTATTGGGATCAAATAAGATACTGTTTTTACCATTAATCACAAATGTCAAGAGATTTTTAAAATATGATATTCAGCTATCAAATGAAACAGCATTTCAAGGAAAATTTTATGAATACAGATAATGGTTTCGCAAATCGTTTTCAAAGTTTAAGATAATATACACCAACTTAAGAAACTTAACAGGATATAAGATCTGAACAAAAGCTGCAACTTACTTTTTGTAGAGTGCTAGAAAGGAAATTGGGAAAACTAACCCTTTCCCATACTCCTCCGTGTTAAGACCAATGTCTCTTTTTCAAACTTTAAGTTAAAATAAAGTAATTAACTATTGAATATTAATTTTATCCTTTAGATTATAGAATCCATTATTACTTAAGATGAATATTTCAATACTGAAAAAAAAAATGTGGGAAATGTTTGTAGTATCACCAGTTTTTATGTTCCCTCATAGCAATAACCAACTGTTCATCAAATGTCACAGTATAAAAACATAAAGGGGTTGCAGTGCTAATCTGAATACAACAATCCTAAGGTCCTTTTCCACCCCATCAACCAGCCAACAAAAATTTTAAAAAATACTGTTATAATATCTGCACTAGTCATAATGAAAATATTTTTAAAACACCTTCCCCAAATATTTTAATACAAAAGATAATACTTAAAAAAGAAACTGATAACTAAAAATCACCTTTTTTTATTGTTTAAAAAAATATGTTAACTACAAAATCAAAACTACAAACTTTTTTTAGCATATCCCTTTTCTAAAGATAAATTATCTGGTAAATATTTTACTTACCTTTTCTCTTTCAAAAAACATAAACCACCTTCTATACCAGAAATTTCATGTTTAACTAATGATTACATCTATTATTTACAAAGGAATGACTAGACATTTACCTCTGTGATGAATATCCCTTGGCTGGAAATACTTTTGAAATCCAATCTAACTAGCTTTACACTTAATAAATCTTGACAACCTTATTTTGAGGACTAGTGTAGACTTATACATGCATTATCAACTCTCAGCACGGTCAGTCTTTTGATTAAATGATACAATTCCCAAATTCAACTAGTAAAATTCATTTATTAAAAGTATAAGTAAAAACCAAACTGAATAAAAATGGTACTGTCCAATTTAATGATACAGCAAGTACATAAAAAGTTGTTCATTTGATAATTAAGGTTTAAAAATAATGATGCTGATATAAGATGGGAAGCTATTTTGATGCATGTTTTTAGACTTCTATGTATAAAAAGTTAGGACAAAGAAAAGGATAAGATTAACTATAACACAAATATCAAGCACTTGAACCCAAGTTCCAAAAATGGCAACTTTCTTAATATGTTGATTTTTTTTCTATCATAATTAATTTTAATAATTAAAAAAAGTACATCAATTTTAAAATAACTTTTATGTAGTTGTTTCCACATTCGTTTTATTGTATATCTCTCGTGATATAATTTTCTACACAGATAGCAATAAAACAAAAATCTTGAATTGATTATTTCAAATAATATACGCATAATTAATACTTATATTTATAATTAGTTTATGATGATGAATTCATAGATGTAAGAAATTGATACTAAAAGCTGGATGTAAGTTTTTAAAATCAATTACAGTAACAAATTTTAATTTTTTTTATGTAAACTGAAATTTAAATTAGATTTATAAAATAGAATTTATCATCTGATTAAAAAAATGATTTAAATAATGATAACAATTATTTTTCTTTTCAGCTTTCATTATGCTAAAAGATATTACAGTACAATTAGTTTTATTTAAAATATTAAAAAGTCAAAAATACTCTATACCCACAATTTTTCCCTTTTCCTTCGTATCCTGATAACATGATATCAACATTTCGTAGTTAAAACGGCTTCAAGCAATCTTAAGAAAAACACATGTATAGCTATAAAATGCCCCAAATAAAATATGAACAACGGGAAATCTACATTTTACTTTACAGGTTATTCAATTTTATTTTAATTTATCTCACTGTTTATAGAAATTCGGTAATTGAATTAACTTTATTTAAATACATAAATAAAATTGGTATTATGACCCAAAGGATCTAAACCCTCACTAAGGATGCTTTTTTAAAAAGATTTTCACCAAAAAATAAAAACAAGAGAAAGAGAAAAGGAAGAATAAACTATATTCATTTATAAAAACAAAGTCTCAACTGAATTCTTTTTTTCCCCTCTCCCTTCCAAATGTCATTAATTAAAAAAAAAAGTCAATTTCCCACTAAATTTTTTTCCCCCTCTCCATATATATGTGAATATTGCAAAAACAATAACTTTGACAATTTACACAATCTTTTGCAAGACCTTATTTCATTCAGAATCAATTTTCACAAATCAAATTAACAGACATACAATGCAAATGAAAATAAAACCACACAATTCAAATCTGATGATAATCATTTCAGATTCAACAACTATGTACACACACATACACACAAGATAAAACATAATCAGCAGGTTTTTAAGGTGAGGAAATTTTTCAAGCTCTAACAATTTCATTTAAGTATAATTCAATTAAGAAAAGATTTTATGTTTTTCTCATTATACAATGATGTCTATTTTCTGGTTTAACCCTGGACTGGAAATGCAACCTGGTATGATCTCACAGTTGCAGTTAAATCAAAAAACATTCCATCGAGCTTGATTTTACACAAACTTCATGGCATGTTAATGATAAAATAACCTAACTGTAAAGACTGCCATCACTAATCATCAGCAAGCTTTCAAATCCTATGAATCATACTGAACCTAGAACTGTAGGTTCAGAGCAGAAGGATCAATAACTTTTGAAAATAATTAAAAAATAAACAAACCTAATATTTTAATTAGCAAATGGTTCATCAGTGCTCTTTTAATATTGCAGCTAGAAAGTTGTGAACTAATAGCAATCATATTAAAACTGAAAATAAAAATGCTACTAAAACATAATTAGTATTTTAATATTTTAGGAGCACAAGAAACTTATTGAAGTGAAAACAAAATAGATGTGTCTGTCATATTGCCATATGTTTCTTGTTACATACTAAAATCACTTTTTTTTAATAAACCATTAAAAGATTACCACCTGACTGAAGAGAAGGGGAAGACGATTCCCAGAAAAGCAACTTATATATATATATATA